>JAJLRJ010000012.1:7079832-7192855 GCA_024195265.1 Dendrophyllia cribrosa | reverse complement strand
GAAGGAAGGAAGGAAGGAAGGAAGGAAGGAAGGATAAGGAAGGAAGGAAGAAGGAAGGAAGGAAGGAAGGAAGGAAGGAAGGAAGGAAGGAAGGAAGGAAGGAAGGAAGGAAGGAAGGAAGGAAGGAAGGAAGGAAGGAAGGAAGGAAGGAAGGAAGGAAGGAAGGAATGAATGAATGAATGTAGGGGAGAAGAAAGGAAGAAAAGAACGAATGGGAGAAGGGAGGAATGAAAGAAGGATGGAAAGAAGAAAGGAAAAGCGCAAATTCAGTCACAATTCCAAATTGATCATTGTAAACATATTTATAAAAACATAATTATGCATTACAGCAAATAGAAACAATCTTTGAATAGAAGAGCCCAGTTCAGTTTAGTTTGTACTTCTAAACTGTGTCTTTACACGATGTTCAGACTTATTTAGAAGCATTTGCGGTGGACAATGGAGGGACCAGATTCGTCGTATTCCTGCTTGGAAATCCACATTTGCTGGAAGGTGGACAGCGAGGCCAGGATCGATCCACCAATCCACACAGAGTATTTACGTTCCGGAGGAGCAATGATCTTGATCTTCATTGTAGGTGGAGCCAGAGCAGTGATTTCTTTCTGCATTCTGTCGGCAATACCTGGGTACATGGTGGAGCCACCAGACAACACTGTGTTAGCGTACAAGTCCTTACGGATGTCCACATCGCACTTCATGATGGAGTTGTAGCAGGTCTCGTGGATACCAGCGGATTCCATTCCAAGGAAGGCAGGCTGAAACAAAGCCTCGGGACATCTGAATCGCTCGTTGCCAATGGTGATAACCTGTCCATCGGGAAGCTCATAGCTCTTCTCCAAGCTCGAGCTCGAGGCAGCGGTTTGCATTTCTTGTTCGAAGTCCAAAGCAACATAACACAGCTTCTCCTTGATGTCACGCACGATCTCACGCTCGGCGGTAGTGGTGAAAGAGTAGCCTCTCTCGGTCAGAATCTTCATGAGGTAGTCGGTCAAGTCTCTGCCGGCCAAATCGAGACGAAGGATGGCATGGGGAAGAGCGTATCCCTCGTAGATGGGAACTGTGTGACTCACACCATCACCACTGTCAAAGACGATACCAGTTGTACGACCAGATGCGTAAAGAGACAGTACAGCCTGGATGGCGACGTACATGGCTGGTGTATTGAAGGTCTCAAACATAATCTGATGACACAGAGAAAGAAAATGGCATTATAAGGCTTAAATTTATCAGACCACGTGTTCAACTTTGAGTCATGCAAAGTAGCTGTAACTTTTAGGCTCAATGAGAAAATTGGAAATTTTAAACTATAATGAGTAGTATTTTTCATATTGCTATTTTTATGCTTTCGAAGGTCTCTTATTTTTACGTCTGAGGATGAAATCCTTTTATGGTGCTATGTTATAGCAATTTTCACATTTTAGGGTCAAAACTACCCCCAAATTAAAGCCTTAGTACCTTTGTTCAGACACGAAATGATTATAGAACACAAAAAGGAAGATATCAAGTATTTTTTTTAAGATGTAATCAACCACAGTCAGAGTTTTAGTGAGGGGATAGATAAACTTGAAAACATTCAGGCCCAATTTTTTCAAGTTGCACTTTCATCCTGCCATCTGCAGCGCAAGACACATAGTTTTACACTAAGACCACTAGTAGAGTTATTCTAGCCGGATATAAAATAGAAGTTAAGTAAACACAATTCGTTATTTCCAGCTTTTGTATATTTTGTACTGCTAATAGCATTAAATTATGTTTATTTTCAATCTTTAAATTCCAGAGGTTTAGGTGATTTTGCATTGTTTTGGATATTAAATGCGTTTCCAATTTCTCCGAGTTTATAGGAGTTTTTTCCACTGGTCTTACGCATCCACCGGCTTAATCACCGCTACAACGTTATCAGTTTACAACGGTCAATTTTTTTGCATGCCATTTACAATTATATATACTGTGTTTTTGAACACGGCTTTACTAATATGGGCTATGGTTTGTAACGTGCATACGCTGACAAACATTGTAAGGTACATATTTTGATTTTCCAGGCGCTCAGATAGAGAGGAGAGAACTAAGAATAGACGGTGCGCGAAGTTTCCATACATTTGTCAATAAAACGCGGTCGAAGTCCACGGATAATTTTCAGACATATGTATGGAAAAAAAAGCAATAAAATGCACGCTCTTTAACACAGCTACATCTCTCGAATTTGGTTAGTAAAATCTTCTTTCTGCAACCGTAAATTTTCAATTAATTGCGTTCGACGAAGGAGACGCGTCCTAATTTCAACGCCTTCTCTCACGTTGCGGGACTGATTTCAGATATTTGGGGCTATAGACACCGATCCCCCCCCCCCCCTGAAGATTGTTCAGGGACACGTCTCGGTCGAAAACTGGCACGTACTCTTGGCCTCGTTTTTGCGCGTTCCATGTCACGCAAAGACAAGTGTTGTGACTGCTTGCTGTCGGTCGGAGAAGGACGTTTACCGGTATGTAGCGCATAAAAGCAACTTTACGGACAGAAAAAAGTTGAGAATTGACCGCTTTTTATCATGGCATATGGCAAGTGAAATGCAGCCTGGCAGAGGTTTGAGGACAAAATCGACCATGAACATTTTGGGCGAAGATGCACACCGCCGATCTAAAATAGGACGATTCATCATAGAAACTTTATGCTTTTCAAAGGTATGGAAAGGTAATCATTCACCAGTCTCTGTCATACAGCAAATCTTTGGTTGCACAGGTGTGATGCGAAAAATCGACGATTTATTTTCTGTTTGGATCCAACAATCTTCTTGCTGTTTTCAGGCATCACACTGCTAGGATCTCACGACAGAGTAAGTTTATGTGTTATTTTACTAAATAAAATTCGATTTGTTTATGATTTTGGTCAGACTTACTGAAGATCAAGTAAACTATGTTCTAATCACATCATCTTTATCACACCTGTGCTGCTGCTTGTCCTGTGTGTCATTTCCAATTTAAAACTAATCACATATTCAATGTTATTCGCTTATGACTTTAGTGAATTTTTCCAGATATATTTTTGATACAATATTATTGTGTCTATTGTATAAACGTTGCAGCTAGCTGAGAAAATGCGAACCGGAAATAATACATCACTAACGTAACGCAGTCACGCTGCTTCCGTATCACAACAATACTGTTTTAATTATTGATTTTTGATAAACCACTAAAGGAAAATACTTGCGACTTTATATAATAGTTGCATTCTGCTAACAAACATGTCGACCGCACTTTTTAAATCTATGATTGTTACTAGTAAATATTCCTAATATTAGAGAATTCAACTTTTTATACGGAAATTATTTGGCACTGAATTATCCATACAACACTCATTCAGCGGCATGTTTGCTCTGATTACCCACGGTCTCCCAAAACTTGTCTCGATGGCTGGTCGGCTCCCTCCACTTGTCTCTAGTGTTTATATGGGAGATGTTTTCCATTCGGCTGATCGCGACGATAGAGAATAGAAGCACGCGAAATATTTCCTGTGGTATCGTTTATTATGAAATGTGACCATCAAAATGACAGCTACTGTTCAGCATTTTCCGTGCGGAAATAAAATATTTTAAAAAATGATTGATAACAATGCACTGGATTATCCATACAAACACTGCATTCAGCGACATGTTTGCCTCGATTACCCATGGTCTCCCAACAAGTCTCAATGGCTGGTCGGCTCCCTCCACTTGTCTCTAGTGTTTACATGGGAAATGTTTTCCATTCGGCTGATCGCGACGATAGAGAATAGAAGCACGCGAAATCTTTCCTGTGGTACTGTTTATTATGAAATGCGACCATCAAAATGTTACTGTTCAGCATTTTCCGTGCGGAAATAAAATATTTTAAAAAATGATTGATAACAATGAGAAATATTTCATTGTTTACTTCGCTGCGTTTTCAGATTCTGACCAATAAGGGCCAATAACGACGCAACGTTACCTTAAATGGAAATAAAAAATGGTCCCATTTTGTTTAGGGAGCCGGGGGCAAAAATTATAAAAACAATATTTTTTAATCCTTTCTTTTGCGATGCACGAGCACGTAGTTTTTCATTAATTCATTGACGTATTTTTTTTAAATTTCTTTATTGCAGGAACCAGTTGCAGTCTAGCAAACGAGTATATCTGACTTGTACTACTACGCCTAATCGCATGCTTTCGAAACGATGCGGCCAGCTCATAACTATTTCAATATAAATATTTCCGTTTCGTTTGTGTTTCTGAGAAGTAAACAAAGAAGGTAAAATAATCTCAAGAAAATGAATAGATTATGCGATGTGGAAGACAAGGTTATTATATTGCCCAAAAACTGTCGCAAATTCATAATTAACGCCGGCAAGACTCTTGAAAGAAAAAAGAGAACTATTAAAAGAGATATGGACATACAGAATATTTTCTACTTAGTATGTAAATATTTTTACCTGTGTCATTTTTTCTCTGTTGGCTTTTGGGTTGAGAGGAGCTTCAGTAAGTAGACATGGGTGTTCCTCCGGGGCAACACGTAGCTCGTTGTAGAAGGTGTGATGCCAAATCTGAAATCGTCACGTCATATTTTTCGTTAGTCTCAATTAATAATAAAAATCACTCGTTGCTTCGTAAATAAAAACTCTATTTACCTTCTCCATATCATCCCAGTTCGTCACGATGCCGTGTTCGATGGGATATTTCAGAGTTAGAATACCTCTCTTGCTCTGAGCTTCGTCGCCGACGTACGAGTCTTTCTGGCCCATACCAACCATCACACCCTGATGCCTTGGACGGCCAACGATGGATGGAAACACTGCACGAGGAGCGTCGTCTCCGGCGAAACCGGCCTTGCACATACCGGAGCCATTATCTACAACCAAAGCAGCAACGTCGTCATCGGCCATGTTGGAACGTTTAGTTTTTGAATTCGGCAACGCTGAAAATTACAACCCGACTGGAGTTGAGCCCTTGGTTTATGGTAATAGTTTTGAGGTGTGTTACAGTTTATGTAAGCAATAATACTCATGCAGGCTCGTGATTGGTTAAAATGTTACAGCTGGTGGTTTAGAATTAAGTCAGCCAAGTGGAAAGTGAAAAATTTGCATGTCTCCGCGTCAGTGAACCTAACATATTCGCATCAGTTTAAAACAAACATCGCCCTTGCTTTGACTTTAACGACCGAAATTTCGAAGCTCCAAGGCGAGAATTTGTTTTTTATTTTTAAACATCAAAACGCTTTCTAACTCGCTATAAAAAGCGATAGCTGTGTTCATTTCCCGGTTCGTGCGAGATGTTATTACCTAATATGGGCATATTGGAATGGGTTTGATATTCTCAGTGGGTCATTAAGTGTTGGACTTTTCTTGTGCGTTCTGTCGGTTTCGAGCTAACGAAACAATTGTTCCTTTTTGTCTGTATAAGGTAATATTTTCATAATTCTGCAAAATTTTCCCACGGACCTTGTATCGGTTGTTCACAGTTTTAGCTTCGTTAACTTGTCTGAATAATAATCTAAATAATCGTATTAAGTCCCAAGAGTTATTAACTTTCAATTTCTCCTTACAATGTCAAGTGCATAACCGTGCAGCAGACGGAAAAAGAAAGTAAAGAAAATCATGTCATAAGGAAACAATCATGCCTGCCTCGGAAATTTTCGTTTATTAATCAGTAATAATATTCCCTAAAAAGTCTTAACAAAAAATATTGGTTTTTATCAACTTTATATTTTCTTTTCCAATGAGTCAAGTTCAACAAAGGCTTTCAAAACTCGTATGTTTCCTTTGCTGATTTATGCCGTTTAAAGGGATATTTGCATGTTAGCAATGAGTAAAATGTCCGCGCGTATTATCTGTTAAACTATTGAATAACATATGGATGTATTATTCGACTGAAATTTCTTTATTTATAATAGCTTCTGTGTCTTGAAACCAGAACACTAAGGTGTAATACGCTCAGATATTTTCCGTGTTTTATTTTCCTTATAGGATAAAAATGACGTCACAATCAAATAATCAGTAGAGGAAATCTTATGAACTACTCGTGATTTCGTGATTTATGGGCCCATTCAAGTAATGTTTTGATAACTTAGAAAACATCACGAGTATATATATATATTTATTGCTTATATTGCGCATTTTAACATAGGGATATGATCAAATGCGCATTACACACTGTTCGGGGGACTTTGACAGACTGCTAATGCAGTTTACAGTAATGTGGAATGTGACACAGGTGCCCCCGTAACTTAAACAAAGCAGACCACAGACACTGGGGACTACGTCCCCTACTCTTTGCGAAGAGTGCTGTGTGGTCTTTAATTTCCTTTACAGGAAGGACAACTGACAAATGTAGGAGACAAGGCCAACGGCTTAACGTCACCGCCCAATGACGCGATCATCTAAATTGAGAACGGACGTGACCATAAATTACGAAATGCACGAGTAATTCATACGATTTTTTGTATATAATATTCTAAACTAGAAATAGGTGTCTCGCAGAACCTCGCGAAGCTCGGGGGAGGATGCACTGCAAAATTTTAGCGATGTGCGAGGGAGAGATGGAATTTCTGATTTTACTGGAGAGGTTGGGTTGCATGCCGGCAATGGCCCCGGAATTTAAAGTTGAGACATTTTCGTTCCCAGTCGGTTCCATTTAACTTGTACTTAGTACCCTGGTTTCCTAAAATAAAATTAATGGGAGCTGGTACTGGTCAGTTTTGGGTTTTGAGCTGTGGGTCTATGTAACTGCTATGGGACTGGGTACCAAAAGATCCTCAGGCCCTTCCTTCCCTCCCTCCCCCCTCCCCCCCCCCCCCCCCCCCCCCCAACCTATCTTCATTAATTTTTGTCAGAAGGAAAATTGGTCTGAAAGTGCATGTATGGTACTGTTGTGGACACAGGTCCAGGACAATATGCAGTGGTGTTCTGTTTATTTTGATTGGGTGAGAGTTTGTTTGTCAGGAATACAGCTAACTCCTGCTGTCTCGATTAAGTTCCATTTTTGAAGCTTGTGAGTGCTACCTCCCAAATTAACCTATTCCCTTTAGATACTGCTGTAGTTTTTGTTCTATATACTGGGTATCAAATAATTGCTAACCCAATTCACTATTCGCTTGAATAGTTGAGATTGCAGGAGTTTACTGCTGCTGAAAACTGATGTTGTACAAAAAATAACAACTCAATGGTGGTACAGTTGAAGTAAAAATAATAATTTAATCTTACTCAAAAACAGCAACGAGACTACAGTAACATAGAATAGGGGTTGGAAAATGGGCTTCAAGTAGGAAAATAGTAGGTAATACCCCTCCCCCCCTCCCCCCCCTCCCCCCCTCCCCTGGAAATGGATTTTCCCATGGGCACACGCATCATTGCTATACTTGACATTCGCAGATTTTGCCTATTAATTTTATACCACTCCTTGATTTGCGCAATTCACTTAACGCCAATCAGCCACTTTTGAACTTTGCTCGGGGCAATTTTGTGCATTTTGTGTACTGCTAACAGCATTAAATAGTTGTTATTTTCAACGTTAAACTCCAGAGGTTTAGGTGGTTCTGCATTGCCGCACCTTGGGGAAGGGAACTAAGCAGTAGCATTGGTTTGGAGAATGTATACATATATGTTTTCAGTTTTTCCTCCGAGTTAGCAGTTTTTTCAGTCACTGGTTTTGCTTAAGGCTTAAGGCGGGACTCAACCTAAATTTGAATGAAATTTTAAGAGGTTTAAAGAAGGGATAGAAGAAAGAAAATGATTTTTGGAACACCAACAGACAGTTGATACCCACGCAAGAGTACCCCAGGTTGCTAGTGGTGTCCGTCTACTAATTATTAACTACAAATTCTAATTTTAAAACTCCACTAAGTCTTCAATATTTCTTCTTTCTCTTAATTTCACCAATCCTTTGAGAACAACTATTTCCAACCAAACATACCCAAAAATCACTCAAACATTTACAAAACACCCCATAACATAGATTCATGAGATGAGCAGAGAGTTTTTGGATTGCTTGAAACGTAAACGAGATATTTCCATTAAAGCTATGTCAAGTGGCGAAAAAATGGCGTTTAGGTTTAGTCCCGACTTAATCACCGCTACAACGTTATGTAAACGTAAATGTACAGGACGTATTAGCTAAATTATCGTATTAGCTAAATAACTAAACACCCAGCTAAACGATAAAGATATGATTATGATGGCGTATTAATGAAACTAGTCTCAGTTAAGTATTCTATTCCTGGTGATTAACTTTCCATGCACAGAAAAGAAATAAAAACGACCTGTTTACAAAATAGGCCATTTCCGAGTTGCCTTTAGCCTCTCTATCAAAGCGAGGCTAGGTGCGAAACCTTTCATATGGAAATGAGTTTTCATTCACATGCAAAGAAGTTTTATTTGCATGTGAATGAAAACTCATTTTCATATGAAAGGTTTCGCACCTAGCCTCGCTTTGATAGAGAGGCTAAAGGCAACTCGGAAATGGCCTATTCAATTTTTAGTTATCATTTTTCCCGTATATATGGTGTCAATTTTCGATATAAATAAGGCTGTGTTGGTGTATAAATCTTTGAATTGTCTTGTCTTCAAAATTTATACCACGCAGCGATATATTTAATTCCTTTAATCTTAGAGACTCTGAAAACTGAAGCTGGCTGTTCCCTTGCCACGTACTAATTACTATAAAAACAACTTTTGTTACAGCGGGGCTGTCCTGTGGAACAATTTGCCCTCCGATATAAGACAAGCTAAATCCTTGACTAGCTTGCGCGGCAACTGCTTACTTCTCTTTCAAACACGGCATTCATGGAAAACAGGCTTTAGTTTTAATTTTATTTTTTAACTTTACATTATTTTAAGTACAATAGTAGTTTTCATTAGAGTGTAATATTTTAGGATTTAGAAGTATATGAATATGTATTTAGCCTTATTTGTGTATTAGTCTGATGTTTACCCGTGTATAAATAAAAGTGATGATGATGATGATGATGATGATCGCGGCACACATTTATCCCAAATTGACGGATTGCACAGCTCACCACACAAACAGAACATGGTATACCTGTGCTATCTCAAGGGAATGTAAAACTCTAATTAGAATTGCAGATACACCGATTAATTAGCAATTCATTATTTTTATTTTCTTCGCACATTTTCCACGAGGAAGCGAAAAAGACCGAAGGATTTATATTCATCGCAATAGTTCGATTGTATCCCAAACCGAAGGTTTCAGTAACAGGACTAGCTGTAATAATATGTCTTGAAACGATCGAAGAAAATGTAACTGAGGCAGCTGGCAGCCAAAAAGAGAACAGTTAGTAATACAGCCGTGAACAACAACAACAACATGGAGCATTACAAACAAGCGTGGTCCACAATCATTCAGGTAACGTACTAGATATGACTGATGTAGATATACGAGTTATAAACAGACTGACAGTTACGTTTCCTTGATTCTATACTGTTATTGTAACATTTAATTCGTCGACAGTTACACTGTATATTATACGTTAGTTTTTTTGGTTGACGCTTAGGAACGCCAAGCGCATAGTGGAACGCCGAGAACGACATAGTCGTTTCAAACAAAGCCAATTTTGAGTTCGATTCAAACGAATAAAATTGTTTCGCTACACTAACCTCGCATTCTTTATTTGTGTGGCATTTGACGTTAGTTTTTTCCTCTGAATAAGGAATTTTAGTGAAGATGGTTAATTTATTCATTCAAAATTTCGAGCCTTGCCACTTCGTTGACATGTTAACATCAATTTTGAATAAAACAGGAAATAGAGGACAGAGGATAAAACTGACATCAAATACCACACAAGGTATAAGGGTTAGTGTAGCAAAACAATTTGATTTCGTTTAACCTCAAAATTGGTCTTGTTTGAAGCGACTGTTGAAGTTCACAATCATATAAGCCTTTATTTTTTTATAACATAACACAACGTAAGCCACATGGAATAACCCAACCAAGCCCCCCTCCCCCCCGCCTTCCCCCATTCCCCCCGCCTTCCCCCCGCCTTCCCCCCGCCTTCCCCCCCCGCCTTCCCGCCTTCCCGCCTTCCCCCCTTCCCCCACTTCAAAAACAGGGCCTCTATATCACCGGATGAGCGCTTTATAAGTTATATTTGTTTTTATTTGCAGGCGTGTGCTGCGGAGCGTCTCCGTTATTTCACTTGGCTCTTCTTACATTGTCACGTTCATAAGCCTGGTAAGTATTAAGATCTTATGTTTTCATTCTCTTTTATGTATCACTAGTATAGTTGTGAATCTAACGACGCTTTCAGGCCGTACATTTAAAGGGGCATTGTCACGCAGATTTTGCTGTGTTTTGGCCAAAATACAACAAATAGTTGACAAAGTACCTTTGCTCAAACATAAAATTGTTCTTAGAACACCAAGAAGATAAAACCAAGGGACTTCTTCAAGGAAGAACGAACCATAAAAAGTTTTTCTGCGATTTTTTCACGTATGAAAGGAAATTAAAAAAATTCCATCTTGGCCATCCGCAGCCATATATAACGAGTACTAGTTTTTGTGCGCTGCTGGAGTATTCGTTAACAAAAATGGACCATTGTTAAGTTTTTCATAACTGTTGCTCCGCTTTAGTTGTCGACCTTTCAGTCATGTAATAAGGATTTTACTTTTGAAACTGTTGACGAAATTCGAACGTGTGATCCACCATTCAAATCACGACAGTTGATGAGTAGAAATTTACCGCGGTTCTGTTAGACTTTTCGTTTGTATGGGAAAATAATTTTTTTTTATACACTGGCGCTTAAAGCTTATAGATAAAGGCGATAGACTATAGACAACCACGCTCAGGCATCCCTCCCACCTACCACCCCCTCTCCCCCCACCCCCCTCCCCCACCCCCCTTCCCCCACCCCCATCCCCAATAATTTACCCAACTCAACTTTCTTTACATCATTTTTCTCTCCCAGCAGGTCGTGCATGGAATCGGAAAGTACGTTATTATATACACAGAGACACTATCGCCCACACAATACAGATGAAAACGGTGAGTTGAGTAAGTTGAATAAATGTCATCAAATATCACAAAAATTAATGTTTTTAACTCGTGAATATACGGAGCTTTGAATCGGTTGTAGCATTTGGGTAAAAGTTTCACTCGCTCGCTCGCTCGATCGGCTATAAACGTTGAACCCGCGATATGTAATAGTCACCTGCCTTACCCATAGGGACGGCATTGGAGAGACCGGAGGGTGGGGAATACCACAGGGTACCACATCTTCCTCTATTGGGTAGTATCCTGTGCTGGGCAGTAGTATCCTGTGTTGGACAGTAGTGTCCTGTGTTACGTAGTGCCCTACCGGATGCATTGTATAATTATTCAACGAATCTCGCCAACTGTTCCAGAAAAAATATATTATAACATAAATAACATAAGGCGACTAGTTTTATTTTTAAAATCCTTTCACGCTATTAATGGTATTTATTATCAAAACAATTGAGTTTCGTGTCAACTGTTAATCGGTTGTCTTTTCTTAGCTCTTATACCCTTAACAAGACTGCGTTTGGCGCCACCTTTGTCTCTGTTCGATAACAAAGCATAAAATATTTGTACATTCATACTTAAAGTTTTTAACCCTTTCACTCCCAGAGTCAATTGTAGAGACATGTAGTGTACTTCTAACTTTTGAATCTGTGGACGAAATCCTATGGTGTGACCATTCAAATGAAACCTCTTCAGCAGTACGTTTGCATGGTACCATTTGTTCTAACTTTTGAGTCTGTAGCTATAGACGGAATCCTGTGGTGTGACCATTTAAATGAAACCTCCTCAGCAGTACTTTTGCGTGGTACAATTTGTTTTTCAATATTTTACAAAATGAAATTTGAGATTTCTGTTGAATTTTGGTGATTGGCACTTTCGGGAGTGAAAGGGTTAACTCGTGAATACGCGAAGCCTCGAACGAGTTGTATCATTTGGGTAAAATTTTCGCTCGATCGCTCACTCGATCGGCTGTTATATGTTTATATGGTCACCTGCCATGGCGTCAGTCAGTGTTGGAGGAAGGGGGGGGGGGGGGGGGGGGGGGGGGGGGGGGGGGGGGGGGGGGGGGGGGGGGGGGGGGGGGGGGGGGGGGGGGGGGGGGGGGGGGGGGGGGGGGAGGGGGAGGGAGGGAAGTTAGACGCAAGGGGTGGGCGGTGAAGCAAAACGTCTAGGAGAAGGGAGGGTCCGAAGGTGTGCAGAATATTTTACTAAGAGCGTTTCGTATTCAAAAGTTGGCTCATAGGAGTCTTTGGTTGTTTCAAAAATTTGATTGCATTTGTTTCATTTTCATGCAGGATGGATATTCAAGCATCCAACAGATGTCGGAGTCAAGCAATCAAGAAACATAATATAATCACCATGGCAAGGCCTAAAGGTAGAGAAACTAGTCTACTTGTAGTTATTCTCTAGTTTTTCTGACAACTACAAAAATAAGACATGATACAGTGCATATACAGATATAACGAACTCTGCGTATAACCAACTTGTGGATACCAGAACCCTGCGATAATTACTAGCACATAAGGAGTTAAAACTACAGCGAACTTTATACTGTATTCGCTATCTCTTTTCTGACTGGATGACAGCCTAGCAGATTATTGGACGATCGTTGATTACGTTTTTAGACTCAATAGCATGCATGAGTGTTGCAATCGTTTCAAGGCAACGCAAAAATATTAAAGGATAGTTGGAATAAATAAGCTTAATTTTTTAACTATGTATAATTATAAAACAATGGTTAGATTTTAATCTTGTGATATTTGAGATAATCAGCGATAAGTGTTATTAGCCTCAGCCTTTAGCTGATAAAACTTTTCTTTTCTAAGAATATCAAAAAATCTCATGATCAAATACGAGTTTATAATTTTTAAACTCAGTCTAACAAAACTCCAGTCAACAGAATAGTCTTTTTTTGGTAAATAACATAGGCGTTTGAGTTAGAGAAGTCCTCCTTATAACGACTGTTGGTTTCTGATCATGACGTATCGTTTTGACAACCTTAGTGGACAAAGGTAGATACACTTTATGTCAGTAATGGTGAAGACAAACTTCCACGACAAAATTGACGCAGCTTGTTAACGACAAAGAGACCTTCTTAATACTTAGACGAGACCCTACGCCAGCATTTTAACTCAAACGTCGCAGTAATTTACCAAGCATTAGAACCACTTTATGCAGCTCAACAAACAACACCACAGGAGAGTACTGCTTGGCAGCTTTCATTTGAATGGTCACACTGTAGGATTTCATCCACAAACTTACAAGTTAGAACCACCTTGTACAGCATAATAAACAGAACCACTGGAAAGTACTGTTCAATATCTTTTATTTGAATGGTCACACTTTAGTATTTCATCCACAGACTCAAAAGTTAGAACCACCTTGTACAGCATAATAAACAGAACCACAGGAAAGTACTGTTCAATATCTTTTATTTGAATGGTCACACTTTATATAGTATTTCATCCACAGACTCAAAAGTAATAACCACCTGTTCTTGTAAAACATAATAATCGGTACTAAAGGACAGTACTGCTCAGTAGCTTTGATTTGAATGGTCATACAGTCTTTACGATTTCATTGACAGACTTAAAAGTTAGAACCATCTTTTACAGCACAATAAACAGCACGAAAGCAAAGTGCTGCTCAGTAGCTTTCCTTTGAATGGTCACACTTTAGGATTTTATCCACAGAGTTAAAAGTTAGAACCACTTTGTACAACATAATAAACAGCACCACAGGAAAGTACTGCTCGATAGCTCTCATATGAAGGGTCACACTTTAGGATTTCATCCACAGACTCAAAAGTTAGAACCACTCTGAGAAGCATATAATAAACAGCACCACAGGAAAGTACTGCTGAGAATGTTTCAATTGGTTTGTCACAATGTAGGATTTTATACACGGAGTTTAAAGTTAGAACCACCTTGTACAACATAATAAACAGCACCACAGGAAAGTACTGCTCATTAGCTTTCATTTGAATGGTCACACTTAAGGATTTCATCCACGGACTCAAAAGTTAGAACCACCTTGTACAACATAATAAACAGTACCACGGGAAAGTACCGCTCAGTAGCTAACTGAAGACAGACGCTGTAAAACACTGATTTGAAATTACCACTCAGACCACTGACTGTATCGCAATCATCGAACCATACGAACAATCGACTACACCAATCATACCAAAACAAATGCATCAAAAACATTTGTTAATTTCAAAATGCAATACATTTCGAAGGGATTAAGATTTTTCAATATTATTTTCGTGTTTCAATTTGTCTCAACGAATTCTTTTGTTTTCTTTTGTATTTTTTTGGCATAAAGTTAAAAAATGTCTGTTGGCTGTGTGACATGACGTCATTTTCTCGCCAAAGACCGTTAAAATCGAAAAACAGAAAACATGCCATTGTTTGGAATTGAAATGTATTTTAATATGCTGCAAAGTTTTAGCACCATCGGATATAAGCTTGCAGCTTTTAACGTTCTGCTTACCCGGCATGCAATGCTTTTGTAACGAAGTTAAAGAGGCACTGTCCCGCCGAAATAACAAATTTAACATTTCGCTTGTCTTATTTCCATATAATATCGCCAAATATCACCAAATATCACCAAATATACAACTTAATTGAATAAAAAGATTCTTTAGAACAAAACATTGGAGATAAAGTGCAGGATTGCAAGGATTGAAGTGGATTACAGTTCTTGAAATTTGATTTCGTGACTCTTGTGGAATTTTGACTTTTTTAGACATTATTTGGCGTTTTCTATCTGCCTTTTTTAAGATAGTTAGGCAAGCTCCTGGCCATAATCATGAGAACACGATGAATCAACCGGGAATCTGTCCCTTTAACCAAGATCTTATTACGTTCACTGACTTACAAAGACACTGGACCAAAATAGCATAGAAAACGTCAACTTAACAGTTGTTTCTACAATGTAAAACCCTTTATTAGGGGCCTTTATAAGACTATCGCCAATGTTTTTATCCTTTCAAATTTTTGACATTCAAGGTTTTGTTGTAAATTGTCAGAAAGCATGTTTAGTTGGCGACGCCTTTATTGTTTTCGTTAAACTGCTTGGCAATTAATTTGTTGTCGTTAATGATGTTGAAGTAGAGAAATAGTTTCTCAGTTTGAAGTCATTTACCTGTAGAAACTGAGTCTGAAGTAAACTAGAATTATAGTAATACTTTTCAGTTGTCAATAAGGACGTTATTACGACCAGACGATTTGTCAGTATAAACGATGATTTGTCAGTATAAACGATGATTTGTCAGTATAAACGATGTTGACGGTTCGTATGCTACAACATACATCCTCAGAAGTAATAGTGACGGTCATACAAATTGGAAGGAATTAAGAACTTTAAAAATTTTAAAGCGAGGTACTGGTAACGACTTAAACATTAACCTAAGCAGTGACATCCGTTTACGTTTAACTCGTTACCAGTACCCTCGCTTAAAAATTTTTAAAGTTTTTAATTCCTTCCAATGACGTTAATGCACTTTTTAGTGACTGATATTTAAGTTACGCTGCGACACTCTTTCGCAAGAAAACTAAGAAGCCAATTGTCTCACTTTCATTCATTTCACTTTCGGTATGTAGCAGATTCAATTAAGGATGTTGACCTTATTAAGTGGATGTTTTAGTAAAAATACTAAGCTATTTGTTGGAAAGTTTCCTTGACAAAAATGTAACAAATTTTATTTAATATAATTTGGATCTGAAACTGATCTATTCATACAAAGATAACATTGTTGTAGCTGCAAGGGCGCATTATATTTGCGAATTTTTGTTGCAGTTTTTAGCTTTATTTCGGGTTGAACGACCAAACGTTTGTTATCTGTATTGCACTGTATCAATAAATACAAGGGTCAATGTACACGGTAGAAACAATCGCCAAACTATTTCGAAGAAATTGAACGCGCATGTCACAGATTATTTTGAGATGCTAAAACATGTTTCAAAAATTTTCTTTTCGCGTCGTGTAGAAAAGTTATTATAGCAAGTTGTACCGTGTGATTTGCCTCTAGTTTCAAAGACTGATTTTTCCCTTAGCGTGAAATTTGTTTAGAAAAAATTGATTTCAAGTTTTAACCAAGTTACCAGTCCAAAATGTAATTTTTGAGCATCCAATATCAAATGTTTATTGTTAATTTATTTTACTCAAATTGTGAATTTTGATCAGTGTATACTTTGATTAAAACCTGTATTGACGTTTTTTGCGTTCATGTTTTCTATGGTAACTGCTGTTCAAATTTCGTTAATTTTCCCCCCAAAATACGCATGCGCCGTTTTTTTTTTAAAAAAACTTACTCCAAGTAGTTAACATCTGTTTGAACATCTAGAATTTTCCCGCCAAAAGACTTAGAAAAATACGAGGCGCCCAAAATACGCATGCGCCGTTTTTTAAAAAAAATTATCAATAATTAGAAGTCAACAACAATAAAAGCTTAAACAGTGTTTTCAGTTTCATTTTACAATAACTTTTTAATTAATGAAGTATAAACATCATTTAACTAATTAAATGGTGTGACAATTTTTTCTTTCAAAAATATACTAAGTCTTTTGGCGGGAAAATTAGAAAAAAATTGCACAGCGTTTCCCCTAGCAACAACTGTAGCAAAAAAAATTAAAGAATGCCTTTTCCAATTTAAACCCGCCAAAAAACATATCCCTTGCAAGAAATCTTACAACCCGCAAATTAATATATCTTCTACTGAACTTGTTGCACGAGATAGTGTTCAAATGGGCCAACAGGTCACCAAATACAGTGTTTGTATGGGAAAAAACTAAATCCGATGTGAAATAATTTCCGTCAAAAGAAAAATTCACGAATGGTTAACTTGAGATACCACGTAAAATATTCTTATGTTCAAATTTGTACCTGGGTTACAAAGCGTACAATAGCGTTTTAAGTTGTTCATGCATTTGCACGTAAAATCTGTAAAATATTTACAGGCAAATGCATGGAATTAAAACGAAATTACACAATTTGTAAACCAGGTACAAATTTGAACACAAAAAACTTTTACCTAGTTTCTTCAGTTAACCATTAATAAATCTTTCAGACATCAAAGATGACGAAAATTATTTAACACCGGATTCCGGTTTTTCCCAATCACAAACACTGTGTTTCGTCACCTGTATGGAGGATATAGAGCGTTTTCACTTGACGTCATAGCCGCCATATTGGTGTTCCCGTACAAAAGAATTTTAATTAACTTCCTTTGTTAGGAACACCAACATGGCTGCCATGGCCTTTGAGTCCCACGTGAGTGAAAACGCTCTATTAAAAGAGAAAAAACGCAAGCTATACAAATTCCGCCAATTTTTTCCCCAAAAAATTGAAAGAAATATTTTTGACAAACATTTTCGGTTTCCCATAGTTATTGTATATTCCCTCTTAACTCTGATCAATAAATTCTTGACTTTTAGATTCATCGCTTGCCATGTTTCCTCTTATAATAAGACTCTTTCTGTAAGCCAGTGTTCTTTGTAGCAGAGGAAAACATACGCTGCTAAAGCAATTTACTGCTGCATATAATAACCAACGTTTGCTTGGTCTGGAGCAAGTGATAAAGTTGGAAAACAAAACAAACAATTGGTTGGCTCCGACAACATTCCATCTGATTGCAACTTATTCCATTTCCAAATATTATTCATGTGCTACCTCGAATACCAGCTAGCAAAAGAGTCGTTTCCCCCATCATAATAACTATAACTAAATAACTATGTAATCATAAAACCCAGTGTCTGGTTTCAGTGGGATAAACTCTGTCATTGTTTCAAGCCTTACACTAAACACTATTCTTTTCATTACTTGTGAATTTGTAAAAAGACCAAACAGTGCTCTAATTTTAAGTTATACAGACCACAGTGAAAGCAAAATTATTTTTTTAAATGGAATTAGATCAGTTAGTCGAACACAACAAACAAAAGAAATAAAATACGAAACGTCAACGTGTATTTTTGTTCTTGTGCAACTTATTCGTCCTTCTTTCAGTGTTTTTGTGAAATCTAAGGGGCGTATGTAAGGCGGCCATGTTGGTGTTAAAAATAAAAATTGTAAAAATTTGAGGTTGTGATATCATAAATATACAATAATCACAGCGATAAGCAAAACAATTGTTTCAATTTGTTGTTCATTTAAAAATACTGAAGATTGTTGTGTTAATTGTTTTCAAACAATTTTACAAGCATGTCAATTGTTTCTAAATTTCTAGATTTAAGCACTGCAAATTTGTTTGTTTGAAATCTCGATTTTTTTTTGCTAGTTGAACTATACAGCAGGAAAATTTTAATCTCCAAAACAAACAATTGGGCAGCAAAATTGTTAATTAAACGACGCTATTTAGCATCAAAACCATGAAAGTTTGTATGAAAAACCAATCAAACTGGAACATAATTTTCTAATAGTTCAAATCAAAATCATAACCAGGACAGTTTAGGTGCGAATAAAAGCCAACTAAGTCGTTGTTGAGTTATTTTAAAATCTCGATTTAAGTTAATTCACAGAGAACGAAACATTATCATTTCTTCTTTCTTGAGCCTTTCTTTTGCTAATGCATTGAGAATTGTTTTCTATTTGTGGTCTGTATAACTGGCCTACAACGATCACTGTACTGAACTACACCAGTTTTCTTCTCAACCAGACATCATAGTTTTATGAACCAAGAAATGATCAACAACAAGAGGGTATATTCCTCATACGTCCCCTATTCCAATGATAATTTGTCTCAAGTTATTTTTATCCTCGGTGGTACAAGGGGAAGTAGATACAACCAGTAACTGATAGTAACTGATAAAAATCTTTGATTTCAAGCCAAAATGCCAAAATGCAAAAATAATTTATCCCAAATTTTACATTAAAAGCAAAAAGGTACTCTTATTTTCAAAACGCCTTCACGATAGTGTGTGGATAGGTGAGGGGATGCTTTTGCAAACAAAAATGCATTCCAGTGTAAACTGAAAAAGTAAGACTAAGCGCTTGTGTAGACAGACCGTTGTGTGATGTTTAAAGTTTTCCGATTTTGTTAACGTAAATAATCGTTTTTAAAGAGGCTCATACCCTTTTCTCAAGTCCATACCCTTTCAGTTTTAATGGGCCGTATTTTTGTTGTAGCGCATGAAAAGACAAGCCACTTTGCATGCAAACACACAATACATTGAACTTTATGGGAGTATAGGATTTGTTTACATTGGTGCCTCCATGGCAACGGAATGGTGACCCTCCGAAATTCACAAGTCGCAGAGTTTCTCTAGATCAAGAGAATTTTTTGTAAATTCCGTTAGTGGACTAATTGATTAGACCATGGGCTTCAACTGGACAAAGTTTAAAAGAAATGTGTGAGAGCGTTTTTGAAATTTTTGGGGATTATATAAATACAGTGAAAAACATACTTTTTACAATAACTGAAGTTATTCTCGCATGCTGATTGGTCAATTTTTATCATCAATAAGAGTACAGACACATAAAATTTTAATTTATGCAAGATGTCATCCTGTCAATTTTTTAGCCAATGAGAAACAAATCTGTGGGAAAAACAAATGGTACATTGGAGGCCATATTTTATTGCCTTACACGTCTTTAATGTCCTTGAAACTTGCAGGCCATATAAATTGATGATTAATCTCGAGATTGTCAACTTTTTAAAAAAAAAATTACCTAGCGGTTTCCAAATTATCATCACATTTGTAGGCGTAGACCAAATTACATACAAAAATGGCAACAAGAGCTGCTGAACGCACGCTAATCAAATCCTTCTTTCTCGCAATCGGCCAAAGCAACCGCCTCACTTTTTCACACACGATTTCATCAAATGGAATCAAACTACTATGAGATGAAACTGCATTCCCAAAGCGCATCGTTTTCTTTAGTTATTAGCCAATTATGTCGATAGTATGTTTTTCACTGTATTTATATTCCCCAAAAATTTCAAAAACGCTCTCATACATTTCTTTTAAAATTTGTCCAGTTAAAGCCCATGGTCTATGAAATCAATTAGTCCACTAGCGGATTTTACAAAAAATTTTCTTGATCTAGAGAAACTCCGCGACTTGTGAGTTTCGGAGGGTCACCATTCAGTTGCCATGGAAGCAACAATGTAAACAAATCCTGTACTCCCATAAAGTTCAATGTATTGTGTGTTTGCATGCAAAGTGGCTTGTCTTTTAATGCGCTATAACAAAAAATATGGCCCATTAAAATTGAAAGGGTGTGGACTTGAGAAATGGGTACGACGAGCCTCCTTAAACGAGAGAAAAAATCTGTGAATACCATCTAATAACGCGCTTAAATTCTGAAAGAACGGCATTGTGATCCTATACCGCTTTTATACCACGTAGGAGGATTCGTTGGATTTTGAAAGCTTACATCAATGACTAAGTAATTTACATTCCCTGCTTACATAGTAGATCTAAAAATAACTAATTGAGACAAATTGTCATTGGAATACGGCATTTTGAGTAAGATACTCTCTCATCTATGATGCTCTCTTGTATAAACTAAACTATCAAGATGACAAGAGAACACCGACGAGAAATGTATTTTGTTCTCTTGTCAACCTGAATTTTATCAGTCGATGTAACGAACATGTAGGTATTTTAAAGATGCGCTGACAGTTTATAAATCAATTGTCAGGTATCAATTCTGATTCTTGAACGATGCCAGTGTAAAAGTAAGTGATCATCGATAAAGCTGGTGCAAACTATACTGTATTATCGGTGCGACATTCTGATTTTCTAGGAAATTGCAAATATAATTTTGTTTTAAAGTGCCTATAGCCCTTAAATACATATTTTCATAAACAATTCAAATCAATAACATTTTTGTTGTTGTTTTTAAAGAAGGTCAACAGTAAACGAAACCGGTTTGTGAATAGAAATTTTAGCAAAAAATTAAAACATACATTTTTCAGGCACCTCACATGCAAGTTTCTTTTTCCAATAGGAAAATAATTATCTTATTTGAGAAAAAAAATTGGATTTCGTGGATAAAATAAACAATGATGCAGATTATGTGAAAATTTTAGCGAAAATAAAGCGTCTCATTGATTTTTGTTTTGTTCTGTCCGATTACCATACTATTGTTTCAATAGACGGGTTCACGCTCATAGTTGCATCATGGGTAATCAGGGCAAGATGGCGGGAAATTCAAAGATTTGTATTGGAATTCAAAGTCATCTAATTTTTCCCGAATTCATATATTTGACACTTTCTCTTTGAAAAGTGTAACTTATGAATTCAAAGACACAATAAGCTGAATCTGGAGTGCATAATAGTCCAAGATCAGTTTTTAGAAAAAAAAAATATCAATTTTCCCATACATTTTCTGTAATTTTGATACTGTCGAATTACAGAAAATGCATGGAGAAATCAAGGTTTTCTAAAAACTGATCACGGACTTCTTTGCACTCCAGATTTAGTGTATTGTTTCTTTGAATTCGTAAGTTTCACTTTTCAAAGAGAAAGTGTCAAATATATGAATTCAGGAAGAATTAGCTGGCTTTGAATTCTAATATGTTTCCCACCATCTTGCCCTGATTACCCATGATGCAACTATGAGCGTGAACCCGTCTATTCATTTATTTTTTTTTAAAATGCTGGAGAAGACCAATCAAACACTTTTTTATCACGTTCGAAGAACGCAATCCTAATTTCGTGTTGGTTGTCCTGTGGTTTATGTGCAGTAAAATTTGAGATTTTTTGGTAGACGGTCTTCCAAATGGCCGCCCCTATTGGTTTTTTTTTTCAGGGGCTCATTTCCGCCGGAAATTCCTTCGAACGCGTCTCCATAGTCTGTGATTACTGCTAGTTATTATTCTTTGGTTTGTTTTGAAAAATGAATTTTCAGTACCGAATTTGATAAACTGTCAGTGCCATCTTAAAAAATACAAAGCTTCCCACTACTTCGACTGAAGTTTGAACTACGTTGAGCGATCAAAAATACAAAATCGTGAAATAAAATTGTATTAACTTTCATTGTAGATTAAGTCCTTAAGGCACAATTCCAAGGTGGCAATTATTGGTAGTTTCTTGGTGTTGCGGATGGTGTGATCACCAAATGACGTAAAACAAAAGATTCAAAAGACACTGAACAATACCCACACCACGACACAAAAGCTAACCAACAATGGCTTCCGCAACACCAAGAAACACCCCAATTATTTCATATTCAAGTAATAGAAAATTTGAAAGGATAATTTTGAATAAATATTCAAGCTAAAGTACGAATGTAAACTGAGACAAAATTATCAAACGTTTGAATTAGAGAATCGCTCAACGTTTAGCAGGTGGTGGCTGAGTAAGTCTAAGATTGTGCCACAGGTTAACCATCCTCCGATACAGTGGTGTCCTGTGCTTTTATAATGGTATCGGCTATCAAACTAGCCTTACTGAAAGCGAAGTTTAATGCTTTTAAAACTAGTGAACATGACAAAATAACTCAGAATTTTTACCATATTACTTTTATTTATTTTTCTGCCTTTGTTTAGATGATTTAAGACTCGCGAAAGAAAGGTTGTTTATAAACCTGCTTTCGTGAACCTCAAATCACCGAAACAAACACAAAAAAATGCAAAAAGGCATATGGTAATAATCATTTGTTTTCATTTTATTTTCACTAGTTATAGAAACACTGAATTTCTCCTTCAGCAAGGCTAATTTGATAGCCGATAAAACCATTATGAAATGCACAGTACACCACACAAACAGAAAATGGTAAACCCGTGGTTAAAATTACAAATTCTTCGTATATTTTATATTAAAAATGAAGTGCTGTATCAATTTGATTAGCAGATTCAGACAATTATTTATAATTAATTCGCACTTCCATAAGATGAATACACGATTCCACGTGTAGATTCAGACAATTAGCAGCTTGACGAGTTCGAAAATCAATACAATCTATTTAAACACTACTATGACAACTTGCTCAGCTACCATTTTACTGAAATTATGTTGAAGTAAAAAAGTTCTTATCTTTGCAGATTTCCTTCCTACTACATGTAGCTCGAGGTTCTCATGGATTGTTTCTTCTTTTCCTTTTCAAAGAGTTTACCTGAAAATACAAATGAACAACAAAACCGATTAGCTTGAACGCTCAATTTTCAAATTGCGAACCAGTGAAACTCGCTAATTAACTCTTTAACTCACAGAGTCAATTATAGAGACATGAAGTGTAGTTCCAACTTTTAAGTCTGTGGATGAAATCCTATGGTGTTACCATTCAAATGAAACCTCTTTAACAGTACTTTTGCACGGTACCATTTGTTTTTCAATACTTTACAAAATAAAAATTTGGGATTTTTCTTGAATTTTGATTTTTAGCACCTTGGGAGTTAAAGGGTTAAAAATTTTGCGTGTATACGTTTTGTACAGACAAATGCAGATAACTCGAAGTTTTTTTACTGCAATTTCACATTAAAGCGACGTTCAAGAGCATGTGTTGTCTTCACTATACAACTAAATGTTTCATTTCTTCTTCATAGCTTTCTCAACACATCCATGAATTTCTAAACGATAAAATTTCAGGGAAGCAGCGCTTACCTTCAATTTAGTCGCATAAAGCATTTCGTTCTTCCTTTCTTTTCCGAGATATTGGCAGTCTTCCTGAAAACACAAATGAAAATAAAACCAGTCAATCAAATGCTCAATTTTTAAAATGTGTAACAGGGCATTCAGTTAATATCAGCTTTACGTTTTCAGTGGCTAACCGCACTAAAGCTGAAGCTTGTGTGCATCCTTAGTATATAAATGAAACCCAAAGAAGACAAAGTTTTTGTAGTGCAATATCAAATTGAAGCGACGTCGATGAACACGCGTTAACGGCTTTACCGACGCAACGTTCAATTTAAAGTCCTTCTCCTTCAGCTTTCTGGACAAATTCGAAGCAAAATTGTAGCAAAGCAACGCCTACCTTCGGTGGAAGTTGTATTGCGACACTTCTTCTTGTTCTCAAATCATTCAAGCGTCTTCAAACTTTAGCAAAAATTACAAACAATGCAGTCTTCAAAACAACATCTTCACACCACCGCGGCCTGCTTGGTTTGCGGCAAAATTCGACAATTCCTCATGAATATGGATTAGAAACTTTAGCCAATCGCGGTCAAAACGTCAATGTTTCTATGCATATTTAAGCATGTTTTTCAAAAAAAACATTCAGCTATGGGCGAAAAGCAAACATAAAAATGATAAAATGATACTAAATGATAGACAAAACATGAGCGACAGACCTCTACTGATTGGTATTTGCTTTCAGAACTAACCAGAAAAAAAACTTTCTTTCTACCAAATAGCAAACATTTATACGCAATTTCAGACTTAAAATGAAAACATAACCATTTTCAGTCATTCACCCAATACTTTGTGAACTTTTAGGGGCCACAATTTGTAGGTTGGTACCGCTGAGGGTGCTATAATCTAAAATAACCACCGTTAGAATTATCGCGGCACCATTTAGAGTATTGAGCCGAAAATATGACAGAATTGGTTCCTCTCTTAGGGGTGAAGATGAGTTTGAGCCACGCCCGCAAGACGAGATTCTGGTACCTTTTAGAATGACTTCGGGTTGCAAAATGTAGCTAGCTGGATCTTAGTGCAGATCAGGATCAGCAATGGACTAAATAAAAAACTTTAACATACAAATTAAGGCTGATCAAACAGCTGAATTTCTTTAGTTTCTTTCAATATTGCCCACTGCCAGCAGTCCCTCTCTGGATAGTCGAGCGGGAGAGCAAATACGCGATCAGCGATCCGAGCGGCGAGCGAGCGGACGAAAATCGAACCGAGGGGACTGAGAGTCCTTTTCCTCCCGCCTCTCCCCCAGTTTCCCCTCGGCTCGTTCGCTCGCTCCAGTCTCGCCGAGCTTGCTTTCGTGGTTAGCTCGCCCGCTCAACTGACCAAGAAGTGACAGCTAGCAGTCTAGGTTAAACAAAACTAACCGTCATCAGGGGCTAAGAAAGCTAAGTGAAGATGGAAACAAATGGTTACAATATTTAAAAGGGCTAAGATAAAATGCTAAAATTTCTCTACGTACGTTTTATGCCTTTTCCATTAAATCGTAGTACTAAAGAGATCGAAAACGCAGATGTAAACCGTTTCAAAGTTAAAGTAGAAACGTTTGAGTAAACAGGAGCCCCGAACCACGCAGGAAAACGCTTTAACCCTTTAAGCACTAATATCAAAATTTACATTCTCATTTCTAGTCCTATATATTTCCTATAGAAGTAGTGAGGAGAACTTGTTTGGATATCATGAGAACTCATCTTGTGTGATCATGTCCTTAATTCTCATGACCTTTTGATATTGATAAGGCATTGATATTACAAGGAGAAATTTGATGCTGATCAGTGAAAGCTAATCCAATTTACTGGCTGCTTTCTCCTTTCCAAAAAATCTAGCTGACCTTATTTCTATTGTTAAGATGAAGAGAGCCTTCCGAACAGATTTCCCCCAAAAATTATTCGTTGGGTGTCCTGTGGGTTTAAACACGTCGTTTTAGCGTAGACCGGTGATAACTGAACTTTTCATAAACAACTTTGTGTGTGAACGGGTGAAAGCGGACACCCACAGAAACAAACGATGACACCGGGGTCCCTCATCTTAGTGTGGACGATCGGGATACACCCCCCCCCCCCCCCCCCCCCCTCCCTCTCCCCGGAAGAAAAATTTAATTGTACAAGGTGCCTGAACTGGCAGGAAGTATAAGGAACAAAATTCTTTTCTCCGAAAACGTTAGTTCAAGTATGATCTCTGAGAACCAAAACTAAGATCTTTTTATCTTCTCGACAACGTCAGGCGTTGTTTATATTGGGTACGAAAATGCCAGTTTACATTCCCAACCAAACCACTTACAACGTTCCCTACCCCACACCCCCTAAAACATGTTGAAGTCCATAAAGTGTAGAAGATGATTTGTGTGAGACATGTTTGATTGCTGACACTCAACGTTACTCAGGGGGGGGGGGGGGGCGGGGTATATTTTATTGATATTTTGTTGAGAAAAATGAAAAGTGTCCAATGCTCAGGAAGGTGAAGGGGGCATGTTTTATTGAACTTTTAATGGAAAATAAAAAATGTCCAAACATTCTGGCCAGCATTGTTATAGCCTGGGAAATAATAGTTAATAGTTAGCTACTTTTGCATGAAAGTAATAGTAAAAACGATATTTTTTTTCAATTTCACTTTTATTGCTACTTCATTCTTCATTTTAATGATGTTGCTTAGCAACATCACCAATCACTACAATATATGCGGTCTCAGTCTATTATCGAAAACAGTATTTCTACTGGAAGTGAAACTTGTTTCTTTAGCTAAGTATACTGTATTGCAGCAGCCAGGCTTAACATCTTCTCTAGCCTGTTGTTTGTACTTTTGATGACTTCTTCTAAGGTCTTGCCCGTAGTTTTCTCTAGCCTGTTGTTTGTACTTTTGATGACTTCTTGCCCGTAGTTTTCACACGATGACGTTATTTCACATCTTATATCTACGTTGCAAACGTGACTCGTCGTTACGTGGTATTACTACGCTGATACTTGTTGCGTGACATGTCAAGGGCGTTGTCACAGATATTTTGATGGATTGAAAGAAAAAGCGGCAGGTACGCCATGTAGTCCAAGAACGAAATCTGAAATGCAAAGAAGGGAAAAAATGAGCACATATCTGGCTTGAATTTGACCAAACCTGAAGACCCCTAGCTTTACTTTGCCCCAAAGGCTGCTGTATTATGGTAATCAGCACCTATTGTCTTTGAGTAACTGTCAATCTCTCCTTATAAACGTTTTCCTTACCCCCCCTGGCTGAGTGGACTGCAGCACGTGTCCGATCACGTGATCTTCCTGCTGTTGATTGAGCCCGCCAGCCTTGAGTTCGATTCTCAATTGATCAGCGGTAATGAAATTCACGGAGTAGTCTCCAGTCACGAAGAACATGCTCTAGGATGAAAGAACAGGAGAACACTATCATGTATTTTACTATCTACTTTATAATTAAATTCTGTCTCGATATCGAGTGATAAAAAAAAAAAAAAAAAGATATCGAGTGATAGCCAAGGTAGAAATACCATTTCTCCTATCATATACTATCCGCTTTCGCAACTACTAATCCTATGTCGTATTCATTCGGAACGTATCTCAAATATGAACCTGTTTAACGTGTTTATAGTTTCCTGCAATTCATACTTTTAAGATTCGTTTCACACTTCACTAAACTAATTTTTAAAATGACAACTCATTAATTTTCAATTTTTTTTAGAAGAACGTAGAGTTCATGATGGGGTTAGTAGATCGATGTATCAGAGAACAATAAAAATTTAATTGCAGGGTCGGTTTTTAACGAGGTTAAACGGGAGTTAAGGAAGTCGTGACTAACCAATCAAATATTTTTATATCGTAAACCATGTCTAAAATTAAGGCGTATAGCACAACAGCTAACTAAAACACTGTTTATATCTTATGCTAACCTTCTTATGAAAGAGATTAGCCCTCGTTTAAACACGGACCCGCACTATAAAAGGGATAGCTCCGCCCACTTTGTCACACCGTCACTGCTTCAACGGCTAATCAAAGATGGCTAACACTGCGAGCAACACGGAGGAAGACCGTTGCCCGCCAAAAATGGTCTAATTCTACCTTCACCAGCTCAATCTTGTATAGGATTTATCTTTCACGAAAATAAAACTAAAAACATTATTTGAATTTATGCGCCTTTTAGCATGAATATAATATTTTAGCTTGCCAAATTTGAATTTTACGCCGGTAACGGTTCTCCATTGGCGAGCGGATGCACGTGATGTTGACAGTTCGGTGTCAAGTGTGAAATGACTGGCGGCTTGGCCAGGCCAAGGTTCCTTTTATAGCGCGGGTCCGTGTTTAAATGCTCAAAAAAAACAATGTGTAAATTAAAATTCGTTAAAAAGATCGACGAAAGTTTTATACGAAGACCTTCATCTTACCCTAAACATATCCAGCTTGCATTCCAAATCAAATAAGTCAAGCTCTTCAACCAGCCGCTTCACAAACTCACTGAAAGAAAACATGTCAAAAAGCTATTATGTCGTACTCGAAGACATTTTACTTTCATTTCACAACAGCTGCCTCGACCCAGGGCCCCCTCCTAGTTCTAGTGCGGTGCGCGTGGAATTGTGGGAATGACACACTTCCCATGACATCCCGCGCTCCCAGTTTTTCCGCGGTTGGAAAAGCAGGTTGTAAGCAGGGGCCTTTTACTTGAAAATTAAATAAAAGTTTTCAAAATTACACCAAACGTAACGTTGGGCAAATGCATTGTTTTATTTATGCCTTATAAGACAAAACCACGAGATAGAATTTCGGTATTTTATCTTACTGTTATTTTTAGGAAACATAAGGCTTCGAATTTTCTGTGTCGACCTTGTCCGTCTTCAGGTCAACGTCTGAAATCATCGATCGGGAGACTTCCAGTCACTTTCGGAAAACTTAAGGTGAACCTATTAGGAAATCATCAGAAGTCTCCGATTCAACTTCTTTGAATCTAAATCTTTGGGTCATTTCGGAGATCTTTGGACGCCTCTGTATAGCCTTCACTGAGAAGACATGCGTCGTTGTCCTCGACAAATCTCGGGAGATGTACTTCTACGGTATTTCTACGTTGTACAATCTGGGTGTAATTTGCTCCTCTGGTCCAATCACAATCAAGTAATTGTATTGTGTTCTATAATCCAGTGAATAAATCCCAATCCACCTATTATAGATGGATTTGTAGATTGTGGTAACAGTTAAAAACAGTTACAGTCAAACATGCAGTGAACTTACTCAAGCACAGTTACTTTCTCGCATAATGCAGTGGTCACTGAAAACATCTTAAAAGTTATCCTTGATCCTGGGAAGAGCTCCAGCACCTGATATGAAGAAGAAATTTCGTAAAGATTCAATACGGCTTGAGTGAGGGATGAGAGATCAGATGGAGACAAGAGAAAATGATCTAAGAGAGCAGAACCCCGTGCCCCATGATAATTATTTTCAATCTAATAATAGCTTGCACCTATGCAGTGAAGGTTATTTGCATTCTCGCTCCCACGACCACACGGTCTCTATTCCACAGAGATCATATATCATATATCATATATCATATATCATATATCATATATCATATATCATATATCATATATCATATATCATATATCATATATCATATATCATATATCATATATCATATATCATATATCATATATCATATATCATATATCATATATCATATATCATATATCATATATCATATAGAGCAGTTTTCAATTGTGTGTCGAAAGTAATTACACAATTGCTTTGGTTTTGCATTGCTACGCCTTGTGATTGGCTAAAAAATCTCGCGCCGCTTTATCGACCAATCAGAAGTAAAACCAAAACCAATCGTGACTTGCTCGCACGCGGTTTTCCCGCGCTTGGCGCCGCCGACATATATTTGCTTCGAGCTATGATTGGTTCATTGGATTGTTTACGACTGCTGTGATTGGTCAGAGTGATTACTTTGGATTTGGTTTTACGACACTCAATTGAAAACTGCTCTAATAGTTTTCATCATTTCTGGAGGTATTTTGCTTGTACAGTGAAATGAAATCGCATGTTGTGTGTGAGCCTGTGACAATCAAAAACACGCCAACTTTGAAATATTACATGACGCCATTCAAACTGACCACCCCACGCAGTATGACACCGAACTTATAATTAATAGATTAAAAACATTTTTCATTGGATGAGGCCCATGTATGGGGGATCTGTTCTCTCAGATTATGTTCTCTTGGGGGGAGGGGGGGGGGGGGGGGGGGGGTCTCCCTATAGTGGACTATATGATGTGTAAAGTAATTTTCATTGGAAGAGGCCCATGTATGGGGGATCTGTTCTCTTAGATTATGTTCTCTTGGGGGGGGGGGGGGGGGGGGTTCTTCCTATAGTGGACTGTATGATGCAAAGTAATTTTCATTGGAAGAGGTCCATGTATGGGGGATCTGTTCTCTTAGATTATGTTCTCTTGATGACAATAAATACTGAAAACAGGTAGCCTGTTCGAAAAAACGGCGCGCGAACGAGCGGCAAAACCAGTGGGGAGACATCGCAATATTTTTTCTTTCGCGCGCCCCCTGTCTTCCGCTTCCCACTCAAATCTCATCATCATCATCATCATCATCATCTTTATTTAGTCACGGAATCTCATTCATAAAAATGCTCTTCCAGAGAGCCGTGCAAAAATCATGCAATAAAAAAATACAATATTAAATAAATATGGTCAATCTGAACGCTTGGAACCGGGCTAATACAAGGAAAGAAAGCCGGTACTTGTGATTTTTTTTCCTGTGTTTATCTTGCGGGCTGAAAGCACGTTTGTCATTGCTCAACGCGTGTGAAACGTTTTAGTATACTCAATGGCCCATCCGGTCCACGCCCCATTGAAGGGGGAGGGGGGATGGATACAGGGGTTGGGGTTGTGGGGAGTGAAAAAGTTAGAGACTAAAAATATTTTTCAGCTCTTAGGGCCTCAAACGGGGATGATTATCAAACGAGAGTTAAAGAGAATGCAAACCCTTTGGGAATTAACGAGAAAGTGAAGCGCTCTCCAAAATGTTATACGTTTACACCAGACTAGTATCCAGGCCCTCTTCTCCTCTCACGGAAGAGCGAGACGATCACGTGAGGTCCTGGTTTACACAAATCGTGCGCGCATTGCCATTTATTTATTGACATGACCCCATTCTCGTCCCCAGAGCCCTCGTTTTGTTTGGTCAGTGAGAAAAACGAAGGCTCTGAGACCAAAGCCTTCCGGATGTCGTAACATTCCAACCCGTTCTCTTTTCTGAATTTACCATTATCGTTAATTCTCAAATTGCTCTGAATTTACGATTATAGTTAAGTAATGCTTCACATAAGAACTATAGTAAACTTCATTGTTCTGCGGCAATGGTTCTTTCCCACATAGAATATCTTTGATTTTAAGAATAGAGGAGGAGCTGATGGTTCATAGTTATATTTCATTATAAAAATACAGAAAATCCATTTGCGTCAAATATATTTTAGGAAATTTTCGTGCTTAACCAATCAGAATAGCAGAAGACAATAGCTACTAATTTTGCTTCTTTGATGAAGTTCCCCAAATACAATATCTTTTAAAAATTGCATGTTGTTCGATTGCCGTCTCAAAATACTTGAAACCTTAAAAAATTTAGACTTTATGCACCTTGATCCTTAACCTTTTAGCGGTTTTTGAGTCTAGGCCAATCAGATCACTAGTTGTAACAATGAAAATAGTTGACATTCCATCGTGCATTGCCGTTCAGTACTATCCTTCTTATGCGGATCATTACTTAATTTGGAACACTGACAGTCTGAAAGGAATTCTGGGAAGTCAGCATTTTTGTTGAAAAAGAACAATCCTTAGTGTTCGGACAGGACTTAAACCTACGACCCTTCGCTAACTTATCCTCTCTTCTAACCACTAGACCACCACGCTGCTGGTTGAGCAAACCTCAATTTTTTAACAATAAAATTCATGCGCTTATTCTACACCCTGTAGTAAGCCTATAAAATCACTCGCTTGAAAATAATTTTAGAAAGTAAATGGAAAAGCTTGATCGCCAAACCTCAACAAAAAGCTAACCATTTGAAATCAGCGCTTACAATAGGCCTAATCACTGTAGATCAATGATATTCTATGCAAGACTCAAATAAATATCTTGCAGATATAATTTCCCATCACCTTGTTGTTCGGTGGTCTAGTGGTAAGAAGACGTTCCTAGTAGCGGTAGTTCCGGGTTCGAATCCAGTCCAAATAAGATGGCTTTTTTTTATTTCTTCTTTCCTGAAATGTCCTGGGAAACAGCGTTCTAAATTAACTATAATGGTAAATTCAGAGCAATTTAAGAATTAACGATAATGGTAAATTCAGAGAGGAAATCATGTTGAACATTCAAAATTCAAAGCTCTATAAACTTTTCATCCCACAAAGCTGTTTTTAACATGATATGTGGATATCAGTGACATACTTTCACAAAACGTTTTAGGTTCAGATAAGCCAGGAAAATAAACAAAATTGAACCAGTTGGAAGTTATTTATGCATTTATATAAATGCTTATAAGCCGATTTAATAGAACTTATGGTGATTTAAATCTTTTGTGATGAGATTTTTGGTGTCTTCGAAGTTTTTGCCGCCATGTCGGTGCCGCTGAAGTGCATGGTCAGGCACCAAGATGGCCGCTCCATACGTTTTTACTACAAAAATGCCTACTGTTCGTTAGCCTAGAACTCTTCAACTAAACGCTTTTGCGCTTCACCATTTGGCCCAGATCAGGAGCTCCTGCCCAGATGTGTAGTTTTAAACTCTCTTCAGTTCTATAAACATTTTGGAATCGAAATAGGTTATTTTTTATGCTTCTAAATAGGTCAATACGTAACGTTAAACTTACACGACAGTGGATTTCCAAAAAGACAAGAGCCCTTGACAATGATAGGCCAAAAGTGAGCGGCAGTTGGCAATTCTTTTCTTTCGATCGATTGCCGCTTTCGTGTGAACCAAGCTGCAGAGTTCGGAAATTATCGTACAAAATCAATTTGCACCCCGTTAGGACTCCCTTGTCTTTTAAATGATGTTTCGATTAGCTGTTAATATTGTTTTTATTCTTTTGTTTCGAAATGCAAATATAATTTTGTCACCTGTCGAGCGAAGCCGTGAAATATATTGAAGATGGACTTAAATAATTAAAAATTCCATGGTTACCATAATGTCACAAAAAGATTGCAGTCAACCTTGGACAAACCAAACGCAACTGAATTGGGTGGCCATTTTCAAAAATACAGTACCTACTCGACACGGATGTATGTGGAGTAATTACTGCTTTTAAATTATTTTAAAAAGCTTGTCAGTACAATAATTGTCGAGTGCCCCGATTCTGTTGCATTGGAGAAAATTGTATTCGGCCGACTCTTTTGTTTTTACATGAAATAAGATATTTTGACAAAAGTGGCGACCTTCAATTAACTCTTTTGTTCAACGCGTTAGAAGGGATCAAACAATTAACAAAAGCTATAATTGATATTTTACGACGAGCGCGCAGCGCCGCCACTTTACACGATGAGCTTTTGTGCAATTCGGTTTTCAAACTAAAACACTATCTAGGACGCAAAGATTGCTTTTGAAAGAGAAAGGATTGTTCCCACAGAACTCCAGCTAAACTAACGCCAGTAGCTTTGCGGAAGAAACAAAAACAGGAAAACCAACTAAATGATTCCAACAAAATTCACAACCGAGGAATATCTACCGGTATTTCAATGAAGACAACACCTCAAGGATTTTGCATTTGATGGGTTTAAATTTGTGGCATGGAATTTCCGGGCAAGAAAACGGGCTGTACAAAAGTCGACGACCCATATTTCGGGAAACGAAAACCGTCCGCAACGTTGAGGCGAATACACCAAAAGATGTCGTTCTTGGAGAGCCAGAAAGACCAACGACATGAATCAAATCAGGGCCGCTCGAGTGTATCGTCGTCCTCAAATTTTGGAATAACAAACGACCGCAGCAATTCATCTTTTGGTGAAATGAAAAAGGAAGAGCTAAAATCGCGTTCAAACGAGAATTTGAACAATACTGCAGCTCCTCAACAGCAAAGAGCTTCAACGGCGCCTGGGGCATTAACAACTTCAAGTATATCTGCCGACAAATGGCCCACTAAAGACGAATTTGTGAGTTTGTTATTTCGCATGATTTGAACGGATCGAAAAAGCGATCTGAGAGCAGAATTTCTTACTTTAATTGCCAACGAACATATTTGGCAAATTGTCAACATGGTAAAATTAAAAAACTGAAAAAAGGAGAGCACGTTTCCACAAGAAAGTTCTGTTTCATCGGCTGTGGGTTTAAATAGTACGAATTTAGCATTTCTATCGCAGAATTGTGCAAAACCACGTTGGAGGGGAAATTAAAGGCTTTAAGTCATCCGATTATTGCATGCAATCCTCCTTTAATATAAAGTGCATTTATGATTTCAGAGTTTAATGTGAAGCCAGAATGTAAATTAAACATTTGCATATATATATTTATGAATATAAATTCTGAATACGTTCGTGAAAATACAATTCTTTATTACGAATGAATTTCAGTTATGAATGTATAACCTAAATGGATACAAATTTTATGCAAAATTGACCAAAATATAATAAGCTTTAGGAGTTCAAATGGATCGATATGAAGTACATTTAAAATAGGTTACCCTTGTTTATTTTGACTGACTCACTCTGTTCAAGGTTATTTAGCTCATTAGCAAACCGTTTGCATTATTAAAAGCCTTAAGATAAAAATATAATTATATTCTAATAATTATTGTAGACTGCGAAACAGTTCTTATTTTTTGGCCTAAAACACAACTGAATCCTGATTTCATGCCTTGTTTCATAAAATGCAAATGACCATGCACGTGTAGTTACATATAATGAAAAACAACTGTGAGATTAATCGGAATTAATACTCTTACAAACCAAAACCGTTTTGCCGTTTCAGTTTCTAAGCGCTTTGACTCCTTTATCTAACAGGTAAAGCAGTTGGTTTTCTTATTTTGGTCTGCTTACTTTAGTGTAAGAAAGGTTAATAGCGTGCATTATAGGTCTGGTGAAAATATTGACTGTTTTGCTGTCTTAATGAAGTTTCAATGTGTTTTGAATTATTTATTTCTCCACGAGCTTGACGGTGAATAAATTATTTAATTTATAATAAAGGACATACAGCATTAAATCTGTTCAGTGTTACTGGTGCAGTCTGTGGCTCTAAAGCCTGGTTTCCATATAATCGCAAGGATCGTAACTATCGCAGCGATCGCAGAAAAAAGTGTTGTGCGACCCTTGCGATCATGTGGAAACCAAAAACTTTGCGATCCTTGCGATCGTTACGATCCTTGCAATTGCGATCGCAGAGATAGAAAAAATTCTATCTCTGCGATCCTTGCGATCCTTGCGATCGAGAGGTTTTTATATGGAAACCACTCTTGCGATCCTTGCGATCCAAAATGTTCCAGAAAAAGCCAAAGCTTTGTATCCCATAATGCACTTAAAGTTTATCGGATCCAGGCCTACTCGACATTTCCTTGCGATCGCTGCGATCACATGGAAACCTAAGGTCTCAACGATCGCAAGAATCGCAGCGATCGTCGATCGTAACGATCGCTGCGATCGTTGCGATTATATGGAAACCAGGCTTAAGTCACTCTCTAAACGGAAGCGCAAGTCAAAAGAAGTCTTGAAAATGCCAACTTACGCTCAATGCCTAGAGGTTGACACATTATGCCGGCATAAGTGAGGCAGTGATAATGCTTGTGGCAGTGGTAGTGGTAGTGGTAGTGGCGGAACTCTGCGGTAGTAGAGTTTCTTACCTGTAATACGAACAGGAGCTGCTTCCTTGACATCCCTGCAATGCTTGGTACCCCCTCTAAGGCGAGTAGCATTTGCTGAAAACAACATAATGAAATAATTTAACTTTTTGCTATTCCATGCAATGGAAATGTCGATAATGCTATCAAATATTACTCGTCATTACAAAATTCCTTACTACTGAATACTTATTTACTGAATTTTATACATAATTTATTACCTCGCATGATATAATCCAATCCTCGTCATCATCTTTAAGTGTGAACGCGGATCTTAAGGATCTTACTACTGAAACTTATTCACTGAATTCTATTTATAATTTATTACCTCATATGATATAATCCCATCCTCGTCATCATCTTCAAGTGTGAACGCGCGACCGTACATTTCCAGGTGACTTCGGTCCACGAGTCGATACTGCGATAAGTAGTCAATGGTGGAGTCTGAAAAGAAGAGAAAAGTAAGTCGATTATTTAGCTCCTCTTCTTCCAGAATTCGGGTTTACCTCGGTGTAAGAACCTGTGACTTTTTCCTTTGATTTTTACCTGTTTGTAGTATTGCATTCCCAGTTGACTCCATTGTTTTATGCCTTTTGTGTTTTTTTGTTTTACGTCACTCATGAGTTTCCCAGGTTCTTACACCGACGATGAGCCCAGAATTCAGCCTCTGTGGATGCAATCCTAAAGTGTGACCATTCAAATGAAAGCTACTGAGCAGTACTTTCCTGTGGTACTGTTTATTATGCTGTACAAGGTGGTTCTAACTTTTGAGTGTGTGGATGCAATCCTAAAGTGTGACCATTCAAATGAAAGCTACTGAGCAGTACTTTCCTGTGGTACTGTTTATTATGCTGTACAAGGTGGTTCTAACTTTTGAGTGTGTGGATGAAATCCTAAAGTGTGACCATTCAAATGAAAGCCACTGAACAGTACTTTCCTGTGGTACTGTTTATTATGCTGTTCAAGGTGGTTGTAACTTGCGTTTGTAGATAAAATCCTAAAGTGTGACCATTCAAATGAAAGCTCTCGAGCAGTACTTTGCAGTGGCGCTGTTTATTGTGTTATACAAGGTGGCTCTAACTCTAACTGGTGTGATTATTCAAATAAAAGTTAATGAGCAACTGTTTCCTGTGGTCGCCTAGTTATTATGCTGCGTAAGCTTGTTCTAATCTTTAAGTCTCTGTTGTTGCATGTTTAAATGCTGTTCAAGGTGGATCTAACTTCTCAATCTGTTAATAAGACCTCAATGAAACGTGACCCTTAAATGAGTGAGCTTCGAAACAACAATTTCCTTGTGTGTCTTTTTTATTTGTACTAGGTGATAAATGACTTATCATGTACGTACCGTGCAGAGCATAAATTGTACTGATAACTACAAATTACCTTTCTACGCTTACATGAACAAATTATGGAACATCATTATCAATATAAAATACCTTTTCTCGTTTTGGCATCGGCTTGTCCAATGACATCACTGATAGCTTCCCTAAAATGGAAAAATATTATTACAGTCGAACCTACACCCTACACGTGAAATTTCACGTTTTTAGACGGCTAAAACACGGAAAAGAAAATCGATATCCGTTCGAACAAACTCTTTTCAATTTTCTTATAAGAACACCATGAAAATTTTATCAAGCAAATAAAAAAATCTGTCATATACACTTTAATATATTGCCAATACACTGTCAATTAACCAAACGTTATGAAAGTTTACTAAAAAAGTTCTAAGCGTTTAAAAACTGTGAACTGCAGAATTGTCGGCGCCATTAGCCAACATGATTTTGATCAGGCGAAAAGAGTTTTGGTCAGCTTTCAATGGACAAAATCTCATTATTTTGAGAAAAATAAAAAATAGTTACGTCAACTATTTTTTTTATACATCCTTGCCCATATTTCCATTTAATATTAAATGAATTCCCTCTAAATAAAACGAAAAACGCCTCAGACGTTTGACCGCGGTGGACCCGGGGGGTGGGGGGTTGGGGGGTGGTGAAATTGCCGGGGGTGATTGTCGAGAATTTTGAAAGGAACCCCTAAAAGATATACCGTTTTGTGGTTGACGCTTACATTAGTTATTTTTAAGAGGTATAGTTATCAATTCTTTCCGAAACGTTTTTCCTGTCAGCATATTTTTTCTGATTTAATAATACAGTGATCATTTTCGATTCATACATCCTTAGTGGTATAAAGCCACGAATTTTAACCTTTAAACGTGTACGACGATCACCCCCGCCACGTTCACGTTCATGTTAGTACTTTCATTTGGTGCGTATTAGTAAATTAAACAAGAAATAAAGACGATGCCATATATCATCCGTCGTAACTTACTTTAAAACTCTCTGTAATCTCTTGGCCAATTCTGCTCGTTCTTTAAATGCAGCATTCACTCGCATCACTCCTCGAACTGAAGGAAGAGGAAGAATTAGTAATAAAGAAACTCTCTCTAACAGGGACACCCTTAGGATCAGCCCCAGCTGTCCGCCTTATAGAGAGGTGTCCGCCTTAGAAAGGTGTCCCCCTTAGAGAGGTGTGCCCCTTAGAGAGGTGTCCGCCTAGAGCGGGTGTGTCCGCCTTATAGAGAAGTGTCCACCTTAGAGCGGGTGTGTCCGCCTTAGAGAGGTGTCCACCTTAGAGAGGTGTCCACCTTAGAGAGGTGTCCGCCTTAGAGAGGTGTCCCCCTTAGAGAGTTATCCGCCTTAGAGAGGTGTCCCCCTTAGAGAGGTGTCCACCTTAGAGAGGTGTTCACCTTAGAGAGGTGTCCGCCTTAGAGAGGTGTCCCCCTTAGAGAGTTATCCGCCTTAGAGAGGTGTCCCCCTTAGAGAGGTGTCCACCTTAGAGAGGTGTTCACCATAGAGAGGTGTCCGCTTTAGAGAGGTATCCACCTTAGAGAGGTGTCCCCCTTAGAGAGGTGTCCCCCTTAGAGAGGTGTTCACCTTAGAGAGGTGTTCACCTTAGAGAGGTGTTCACCTTAGAGAGGTGTCCCCCTTAGAGAGGTGTCCCCCTTAGAGAGGTGTTCACCTTAGAGAGGTGTTCACCTTAGAGAGGTGTTCACCTTAGAGAGGTGTCCGCCTTAGAGAGGTATCCGCCTTAGAGAGGTGTTCACCTTAGAGAGGTGTCCCCCTTAGAGAGGTGTCCACCTTAGAGAGGTGTCCACCTTAGAGAGGTGTCCCCCTTAGAGAGGTGTCCCCCTTAGAGAGGTGTCCCCCTTAGAGAGGTGTCCCCCTTAGAGAGGTGTCCACCTTAGAGAGGTGTCCACCTTAGAGAGGTGTCCACCTTAGAGAGGTGTCCCCCTTAGAGAGGTGTCCACCTTAGAGAGGTGTCCCCCTTAGAGAGGTGTTCACCTTAGAGAGGTGTCCACCTTAGAGAGGTGTCCCCCTTAGAGAGGTGTTCACCTTAGAGAGGTGTTCACCTTAGAGAGGTGTCCGCTTTAGAGAGGTATCCGCCTTAGAGAGGTGTCCCCCTTAGAGAGGTGTTCACCTTAGAGAGGTGTTCACCTTAGAGAGGTGTCCGCCTTAGAGAGGTATCCGCCTTAGAGAGGTGTCCCCCTTAGAGAGGTGTTCACCTTAGAGAGGTGTTCACCTTAGAGAGGTGTTCACCTTAGAGAGGTGTCCACCTTAGAGAGGTGTTCACCTTAGAGAGGTGTTCACCTTAGAGAGGTGTCCCCCTTAGAGAGGTGTCCGCTTTAGAGAGGTATCCGCCTAAGAGAGGTATCCGCCTTAGAGAGATGTCCGCCTTATAGAGGTGTCCCCCTCAGAGCGGGTATCGGCCTTAGAGATGTTTCCTTCTAGAGAGGTGTCCCCCTTAGAGAGGTGTCCGCCTTAGAGAGGTGTCCACCTAAGAGCGGGTATCCGCCTTAGAGAGGTTTCCTTCTAGAAAGGTGTCCCCCTTAGAGAGGTGTCCACCTTAGAGAGGTGTCCACCTTAGAGAGGTGTTCGCCTTAGAGAGGTGTCCACCTAAGAGCGGGTATCCGCCTTAGAGAGGTCTCCTTCCAGGGAGGTGTCTCCCTTAGGTCTCCCCTTAGAGAGATATCCACCTTAGAGAGGTGTCCGCCTTAGAGAGGTGCATGTCCGCTTTGAGAAAGTTAACTGTGTAACATTGAACATCCTTGCTTGTTTTAAGATACCTTTGGGTTACTACTTGTAGCCACTTCTTGTTTAACTCGCAGAATATATGGCGATTTAAATTCATTAGGTGAAAACTTGCCGATCGTAAAGTTGAAAAAAAAAACTATTAGCCTAACCTATCAGCGGACTTTTGCTTTAATAATTGGATTAACGTAAGATATGAAATTAATTAATTTACTTCTTTGATCTAAAAGCATATATATAAATTATTCTGTTTTTTTACTTTGCATAACTTTACTTTACGTCTGTACATTCATTCAATCAAGTCAATTAACTTTGGTCATCAACGTACTTTTTGGAACCACATTTTTCTTTTCTTCTTTCTCCTTTCGCTCTTTCTCTTCCTTTTCCTTATCTTTCTCCATCTTCTCTTCATTTTCGGTCTTCCCTCCTTTCTCTGACTTTGTTTTGACGTCATCAACAACATCATTTTTATTAACGGCTGACTCATCCACAACTCTCTGCTCTGCCAATCGCACTTCTTTCTCAGTCCCCTCTCTGACAACTGGTAATATTTCTTCACCAGCCTCCACGGTTTCTGAGGCAAGAGTGGGGCTTGTAATCCCCGAATCGTTTTTTTGTGTAATATCTTCTTCTTTAGGTGATTTTTGTTTTGTTTTCGGAGGTTTCTCCTTTTCTTTATACACAACAGTTTGTGATATAACTTTCTTGGAAGGTTTCGGTTTCTTTGTGGATTTGTTAGAGAATGCAGATGGTTCAGGTTTAGACGGAAGTTCTTCCACTGGAGTCCTGTCGGCTGATTCACGGTGCGTTTCAAGCTGAAATTAAATCAGTCATTTCAGGTTAGGTTTTCACTGGTGTGATAAGCACAAGCGAAATCATAAGCACAAAAAACGTGATCATGCATCCGCCTGTACTATTATCTCACGTCGATTCGCACATGGTCTTTCTTATCTTTGCATTTGTACTTCTACTTGCGGTTGTGCTTATCGCACAAGTCACCGAAATCGGGCTAAAAGGCGGATGTTGGTCGTTAGCAGCCTTCCGCGCGATAATAGCGACCTTCAGATTGGACTACGAGTACGAGATTGAGTACGAGTACGAGTTTTCAAACCAAATTCGTGTGCCTCATATACTTAATTATCACACCAATCTTATCCATAACGTTTATTTACGTGTTAGTCAGCAACAGGAAGGAGTTACAGTTCGGTGGATACAATTATCTCGAAATTCCAAAGTCGTACTCGTACTCGATTTCGTACTCGTAGTCAAATCTGAAGGTCGCTAATATGTTTTTCCAAGAACAAATTGCTTGATTGAGACACTGCCAGACTTTCCGAGACTATGTTAGTGATATTTGCAATAACAAAGCCTTACATTTTCTTTTCGCTTTCTGTTATTAATCTATAGCTAAGTGCACAATATGAAGTCAATACGAGGGCACACTGATTTATGGTATTATCATTTCAGTAATGAGTGCAAACCTTTTCGTCCTTCAGTGTGTCGTGTTCCTCGCCCACTCCGTTTTCCAGTTCGTTCTGAATTTCGTGTTCTTCATCCTCGTTTACTGAGATTTGGTTGCGCTTTGTTCTGACGCGTTTTACGTTGTTTACATCTTTCTTCTTTCTCTCTGTAGGAGCCCTGAAGTTTTATAAACTGCTGATCAACGCGGATTTTCTAATACATATCGGTATAACCATTGACGACACCGAAACGTCGTTCAATTTTATCGCTTTTTTGGCTTGTCTTATGCCCCATTCACACCAACGGTTAAACATGTTTAAATGTTGTTTAGTTTAACTACGTTTTTAGCCTCTATCTTGAACGTTTTGAAATGTATATGACTCAAACTACCAGGAATGATAATAAAGTCAATAAAGTTTCTTTTAGTAAAGATTTCACTCCAAATATTACGCGAGGTTAGGAGGTATTTTTCTAAACCTGTTTTAAACTAAACAACTTTTAAACATGTTTAAGCGTTGGTGTGAATGGGGTATAAGTTTGTTTAGAACGGTCGTAATGATCGAGCCAAACCTTACACAATTAGAATAGAACTCCCCCCTTCCACTTTAATAATTACAACCACACTGTTAACACGTCAACTTCATCAACACCGTCACCATTTTTAGCGAAAAAAAAACAATGTGAAGTTGTTTACCCTCTGGAAATCCCGTTATTCCAGCCAACCACGGATTATACGACCACAATATTAGTTACATTGACAAAACCCTTAGGATGCGGAGGAGCTGGTAATCGCGGGTTCAGTCACCAACGGATAGGATTTCCTGTTGTATAAAATGAATTACTCGGAAAACAACACTATTTCATCGCATGAAGTAGAATGATCAACGATGCTTGAATTATTAATTAATAGTAAGAACAAATTTAGAAACGTAGCTTGCTTTCTACAAAATATGAATTCTTACCTGCTCTTTCGCTCTTTCTTGTTTTCGAAGTTCTGAGAGGAATATAAATCAATAAAATTCGTCAGTAACAAAAAGAGTGGCCATTAGTAGCTTTTGTTTCATAACATAACCTTTGCTAAGAGACAAAAAATATGTTCATGTGATATGGTTCTAAGTTTTGAGTACTTAAGGAAACCTTAAATTGTGCCGACTATTTAAAGTGCCTATGAAATGAATTTTTTTTCTTCGTTTTTCATTAGTTTATTATGTCCAAAGAACGAAAACAATAATCATTTCCCGAGGAAAAGAAAGAAAATCGTTTTTTTAGCCCCTCGAAGATGCGTCACTTTGGTTGAAAAGTGGCTCCAATTTTTGGAGAGCCTGGGGGCTAGTGGGCGTGCGTGATGACGTAAATTACGTAAATAGTATGACACATTGGTTTGTTTACGCCATAATTCCCTTGGAATCCTTTAGCGTGATAGTCATTTTGCCAACGTTTTTGGCTGTACAAATGTCAGACAGCGCCTAATTTGTTTCTTTACAGGGCAAGATTTCCGTATAACCCCATACATTAATTATGCATACGCGCTATTATAAAAGAGAACAATAGAGAAAACAATAGACTGCTTTTGGGAATAGCATAAATTATACAGGTTTTTTTCATTTTTTTTTCTAAGTCTTTTTCAAATTAGGTCTAAAATGAGCGTTTTCATCAAAATTTGTCGAGAAAAATACGCCGTTTTCCGTGTTTTTCGAGTTGTAGTGCGAGGGAAAAATTAAAAACGTAGCGTTGGGCGCGAAAGGTTAGCTTTTAAATGAGGGTTAGGGAAACTGCGTCGATCAGAGAAAAATAAATTGAAACTCACCGTTGATGTTGTTGTGGTGTTTTTCCCCGTTTTCCAGCTTGCGATGCGATGCGTTGAATCTTAACTTGGTGTATTATTATTTTCACGAAAGAAGATCACGAATGGTGCATAGATTGGTACGCGGAACACTTTACGGGTCTTTGTGCACCTCGTAAAGTTCAGCGATATGCTTGATGATGTTTCCAAAGGGATCCTCTCCATAATGCTTACGCCACAAAAACTCCTGTAGGTAGCTTTCGAAGAGATCTTTGGATGTTCCTGTACGAGGCAGACCTCGCTTTACTCCCCACCATGTATTTTCGATGCCCTGCGTGTGAGCACCGGTGTCTGGGTCTACGAAGTTTAGGCTGTGGTTAACTGTGAGATGTTCATAGCCCTCGTCTTGTAGGCAATCATAAGCTCTCCACTTGTCACTCATCACGCGGGTTCCTGGCAATATGTGAGCGCGTATAATTGGCAAAAGAGTATATTTATCCCTGCGCTCTACCGGAACAAGGAAGCAGGCCTTCGTTTGGCGGCAAAGGCCGCCGAAGACGCACTGTCCTTCGATGTAGCGGCCTCTGTGGTACTTCATTTTGCCAAACTTGGACTCGTCAATCTCAACAGTAGTACCTGGTCCGCCTATTTGCCCCGCATGATGTTGCATGATTCTGTAGGCACAAACCTCCCGGCAATAGTTATACCAATATATCACCGTTTCTGTAGACGTGGTCTCATCGTCTAGCGAGGTCTCATGCACTGCTTGTTTAATGGTATATTTGTGCGCCCAAGCGTAAGTTAGGGCTAATATTTTTTGAATGGGAAGCTTGCTACCAGAAAACCATGAGTTCTGGCGCAGTGTAGCCATGCCATTACAATGTCTCTTCGAGCATCGCCACTCAAACCAGTCTCGCGATTTCGCGCGTTTCGTCCAGCTGAATGCTTTGCAGCACTCAGGCCTTGGACACCTCACGGCCGACGCGAGTAGGTTCTGTTCCTTGCACCAATCTATGCACCGTTCGTGATCTTGTAGTAGACAACACAACGAAAACCAATTGAACTTGACGAAAGGACGAGAGGACGCACACGAAGGGACAGACGAAGACGTAGACGGAGACGAAGACGAAGACGAAGATGGAGGTACTTTTGACATAACTAAAGGCTGGTTTTCACTAGCGCATAAGCATAAGCACAAGCCAACATACGCAGACTCAGTAACATGTTGATCATTAGTTCCAATTGTTTGAACTAAACAGAACAATAGGCACTAATGATCAACACGTTACTGAGTCTGCGTATGTTGGCTTGTGCTTATGCTAATGCGCTAGTGAAAACCAGCCTTAAATGATAATAGTAATAACGCGGTTGAAGGACAACTGAGTGAGAGAAATTTGCATGGAAATAAGTTGCTTTTTATTCTCCCAGTTAACCAATAGCAAAGGCATGACAAGGATTCCTACGTGTAAACTGTTATGGAAGTTGGGGTTAAATTGTTATGCAGATTTTTAGTAATTAACATAGAACTTTTGAATAAAAAGTAATTATTGGTCGGGAACTTTCAACGAGCTCTTGTAGTGTAGTGGTATAGCAGATGGACTAATACTCCAGATGCGATCAAGGGGTCACGGTTCGAAATACGGTGCCGCCGAAATAAAAAGGAAAAAAGGAAACCGAGAAGAAGACTGGGACGAGACACTGAGGAGAGAAAAGACTGGGGAAAGAGGAGCGGAGATGAGAAGGAGAAGAAAGCGGGAGAAAGAAAAAAAAAACGAGACGACGCAACTAAATCCATTTTTATTGTTGAAGTAAGTAGCGATTAGTGATGCATATATTCAATACACGCGGGAATTGCCATTGTTTAAGAAAACAATAGCGCGCATACATAATTAATGAAGTATGCATGCATAATAAATGCATGGGGTTATACGGAAATTTTTCCCTTTACAGTCCTCTGAAGGTGAAGAGGATCAGTTTCGGATCACTCTTGATCAACTGAAATGATCGTGTCCACTGTAGTTTTGCCGTAGCGAGACGAACCGACTGTGCCGCTTGAGCGAAGGAAGTGAACATGAAGAAGACGGACTTTGATCATTTTGATTATTGAACGTGAAAGGTATACATTTCAGTAGCACAGCGTCTCAGTGGTTCGCCAGTTGAGTTGTAAGCTTATTGAACGCAGAGGCGTTTTTGTTATTTCTTTTTAGTGGCTCGTTGACTAGCGTTTATCGAACGCGAACGATATATTTGTAGTACAAACAATCATGATATTAGCGCATAAGCGACTCGGCCGGTCTTCTCTGAAGTTCATTGATCGCGCGTGAAGGTTATGAACTTATTTTATCGGCTTGGCAATTCGCTCGTCTACTTAAAGTTCTTTTTTCAGTGCGAAGGATATGTCTTGGCGGCTTGCTAGTTGAAAGTTTCTAAATTATACTGATATGTTATGCATATCCGAGGTGGTGTTTTTCAGGCGGCTTGCTGAATTGAATGTGAATGGTGTATTTTTAGCGGCAAGGTGCCTTGATAGCGTATTTTTTTATTTATTTATTCAAAATGTTTGAACTCAAGTATAATACGTAATAATTATGCTTCTTAGTTCAGTGTCTTGCCAGCGATTGATCGTTTCTGGAAATTTTAACCACTTGGCGGCTTGTAAGTGAGTTCAAAGTATCGTGTTTACATTTATGTCTGATTTATATTTCATTGTATAAAAATTGATCTGATCGAACACGCAATGATTCAGCGATGTATTTTGTTTCGAATAGTCTTACGCATTTGTACGTGTAGATTTTTGATAGATGTTCCGTAGAATAGACGCCTTGCAGTGAACACTTGCGTCGCTGCACTTTGAATTTTATAATTCGGAATACCGTATAAACATTCGCCAGTCAGTGCCGATCGAGTCAGTATATTTTTGTAGGCCTCACTGACTTCGACGGCTCTCCAGTCGAGCCGAGGCTTGAAGGAACTTCCAAACAGGATATGGATTGGAAAAATTATGCTTGATTAAACGGCCTCGCCGGCCGGAATGTTATTTTCTTTTGCAAAATAATATTAATCTTAACAATAAGCGCTTTCATTGAAAACAACATCGCTTAACGTACCCTTTCCGATGTCGACGAACAAATTTCGTGTATTTCGCCGGCCTATTTTACTCTGAAGCAAAATAAAGCTTTGTTACACCCTCTGTTATCGAAGAATTCTAATATCTCGTATGTTTGAGGCCGCTCGCCACATAATATTGGTCCACCTCTAGCGACGTCTCTTGTCAGCTCTCTTGTCCTCTATATTCCCGCAGCAGTTTGTACAACTATTTACGTCACAGTGTAATATGACACTGGTTTTGGCCGCGCACAAATTGGAGCCACTTTTTAGCGCCAACAACCTAACTTTGAGACCATAAAATAAGCGTTTCGCATCGTCCCTAACACTTTAAACCTTTTATTCCAAGGTCCAAAAAGGTGAAACTTTCGATACATCAAAAATTAAATTACATTTCATAGACACTTTAAGGTGGCTCCATTGTTATTTTGGGCGCACTCGTGTTTGACAAACTTTTTCGGCTCTAAAGCGATGCCTATAAAACTTTGCGAAAACTTACAGGTATTATTTACAATAATACGATGGAATTCGATTTAACTGGGAAAAATATTTTTAGTGATAATCGAGCTTAATTGAACCCCACTTTTTGAACAAAATCGCACTCAGTCAGGGGCGTAGCCAGGACTTTTTCAGAAGTACGCACAATCACTGTTTTCAAACACTCCCTCTACATCCTCCCCCCACCCTCAAGTCGCAAATCTTTCTTTTTTTTCGACTTTTTCAGGTACGCACATGCGTACAGGTAGCTACGCCCCTGCCAGTGAAAAATGTTGCTGTTAACGTTATATTTGTGTTAAATTTCTGGTATCGGCTTACATTGACTGAAAGCTGTCGAGCAGCACTTTCCTGTGATTTTTATATTATTAATTATTCTGTGCAAGGTGGCTCTAGCTTCTGAGTCTGTCGATGAAATCTCAAAGAGTAACTTAATGCACATGAAGCAATAATTACTTTATTGTGGTTATGATAACTATGCCGTAAACGTGGATGAAATTCTTAAGTGTGTCCATTCAAACGTGTTACCTGATCGGCGGCATTAACCCTTTAACTCCTAAGAGAGTCAAACATCAAAATTAAAGAAAAATCCCAAATTTCATTTTGTAAAATATTGGAAAACAAATGATACCATGCAAAAGTACTGCTGAAGAGGTTTCATTTGAACGGTCACATCATAGGATTTCGTCCACAGTCTCAAAAGTTAGAACTACACTGCATGTCTTCATAATTGACTCTGGGAGTGAAAGGGTTAAGCTCGTCACTAACCATTGGAGAACTGTGTTCCTGGTCGAGTCCGATTTTGTCTGCAGACGAGAACCGCACGGGTCTGTGATCTTCTCCTGGAAAATGAAAAGAAAAAGTAGGTAAAAAGAAACCATTGTCATTTCAAGCTACAAATGGTATCATACAAGAGAAAATAATCAAAAGAACAGATCCCCATACATGGGCCTCTTCTAATGAAAGTTATTTTCATACTTTCATCACATGGGTGTCATACTTCGCGAGTGTAGCGTGGTCATTTTAAGGCCGACACGTGATTGGTCAGTTTGAATGACGTCATTATAATACGAGTAGGTAATGGCTTTACCAATACCTCACCTCTTAACATTTTTATTTGAAATTGTTTCACGCCAGTAATCTCCTACAATGCGAATCGCTATCTTGATTGATTTTTTCTAAACCGGAATTCAGTTCATTTTTTTAAGCTAAAACCCACTAAAACAAACAGTGTTATGGGTGCTAAAAAACGAATATTGCCATGGTTACGCTCCTTACCCCTTGAAGTGTTTTTGGACTCCTCTGGAATTGTTGGTTTAGCTTCAAAATCTGGAAAACATGTTTAAATGCATTTTTGCATAGTAAGTAACACAAGCATTGCAATCGGCTGTCATATGACTATTAAACAAGAGACTCGGATATTTACTGCAGGTATATCAAATAGTCCCTAATGTTTTTGTAGACCGACAGATGTCGGCTTGAAGAATGGCCTGAAAAACATCCTCATTGTCATCATCCGCGGAAGTTGAACGCAGTTGCACTTGTCTCATCTCTTGCGCATGCACCCGTCTCGTTCAGCGTCGTCCCTAACGCCCCGCTAAACTTAAACGGAGAAGAAAGCGCTTCCCTTATTTGTGTAGAAATTCTCATCTCGTTTTAATCTTTAGAACATATTTTAAAAAAGTCTTTCTATTGCTAATGCCCTTTTAAAATAATTAGAAAGATAATGTACAGCTTAAGTAACAAAGCCTGCTCCCTTAAGTACTACCTATTACTTCTCAGGTAATCACAACAATTATTTCAACATACCATCTGAAGCAATATCCATTTCTTCTCCCTCCCCATCTTCGTTAGCGTACAGTCTCTTGCAAGCAGATGTGCATTTGTACCTCGGATTACTACAGTTTTCACAAATATCCCGGCAAGCACTGCAAGGCCCACCTGGTCGCTGACACATGGTACCGCACTTCGCGCAAACGCCTTGACACTCCGGAATTAAAGCTCCACATCGGTAACAGTTGATGCCTTTGCAACCCACAGAGCCTTCGCTAGTGGTTCCGTTTTTCTCCCTTTTTCCGGGGTATGGCGCTTGGAACTGCTGTTTAAAATAGCTCAGGTCACTTTCGCTTAAATCGTCCTCGTCACGTGGAGCGCGGAGTTTGGGGCGGGGTACAGCATGATCAGAATCTGATCCTAAAAGTAAAAAAAAAACATGATATCAACATCGTCATCGTCACAATCCTAGCTGAGCCATAGGAGACATGATATCAGATGTTAGTATAAATCTACTAGCGTTCTACTAGCGTTCTCTCACTGTCTATACTGTTGTAGATAGTGAGTAGAGTGAGTAGCCTAATGGCGGCCGCTTCTTCGCGTTTTCGAAGTGTCCGTGAAGAGTATTTGTTGTTAAGTTTTGTACGTCTAGTAGATTTATACTAAAACAATTAGATTATTCGCTCTTGATTTCTATCGAGTGATAGAAATCTCGAGCTCATAAATTGTTAATTATAAACTTAAAATGTCGCTGAACAGTAAACAGCAGAAATCAGCAGCATTGCTGAAGGAACTGCATGTTAACCCTTTAAACCCTAACATCAATATGCATATTCTCTACACTGTTCTCCATACATTTCTTGATACTAACTAGGGGAATTTGTTTGACAATCAAGACCTTTCTTTACTTAGTGATCATTTTCTTTACTCTCATGACCTTTATGTTTGATTAAGCAGTGATCATCTAAGGAGAAATTAGATGCTGGTCACTTTTAGGGGTTAAAAGGTTAAGTTTACGAGAAAAAATGTTCTTGCAACTTTCAACGCAACGCAGGTTCGAGATAAATGAAATCACCTACATAAAAATGAGGAGGCGCGGTGGTAAAGATTAAGTGGTTAGCGTAGTGGTTCGAGGACTGGTCTCGGCCGTCGTGCTGTCTCCTTAGACAATAAACTTTATTCCACATTGCCTCTCTCCACCCAGGTGTATAAATGGGTATACCAGCGACAAAATGCTTGGGGAAACCCTGAGATGGAGTAATACTCCTAGTCACTTCATAGTATATAAATCAGGTCACCCTGTGATGGAGAAGCATCCCATCCAGGGGAAGTAGTAATATTCCTAGTCACATCATAGTATATAAACCAGGTCACCCTGTGATGGACTAGCATCCCATCCAGTGGGGAGTAGTAATACTCCTAGTCACTTCATAGTATATAAACCAGGTTACCCTGTGATGGACTAGCATCCCATCCAGGGGGAGTAGTAATACTCCTAGTAACTTCGTAGTATATAAACCAGGTCACCCTGTGATGGCACCCTGTGATGGACTAGCATCCCATCCAGGGGGGAGTAGCAATACTCCTAGTCACTTCATAGTATATAAACCAGGTCACCCTGTGATGGACTAGCATCCCATGCAGGGGGAGTAGCAATACTCCTAGTCACTTCATAGTATATAAACTAGGTCACCCTGTGATGGACTAGCATCCCATTCAGGGGGAATAGCAATATTCTAAGTTGCTTTGTGCTACAGAAAACAGCGTGGGTTGCCTGTGGCTCGTGTGCGACTTTACTATATAATAATGAATTACATATATATTGTGTTAAGATTCTTCAAATATCACACCTGGGCCAATCGTGGGTATAGGCTTGACAGTTCTACCTCTACTTAATTTCCTGTCTCTTACACGGGTCCCTGTAACACTATTCCGTCGACGCCCTTCTCCATCAATGGTGCCCATTTGATGGTCGGTATCACCAGGTTTGCTTGCCTTTCTCCTAACATTGGAAGCAGTACAAGTTTTATCAGATCCTTTTCTGATTCTCTCTTGGGGTTCCAGATTGCTACTTCTTCTTTGGATCCCATTCTCCCAGGGATCATCCTCGCTGCTAGACATACTCAAGTCGCTGAGGGGCTGAACATGTAAGCTGAAGTCGCTATCCCAGTCATCGTCCCATTCGCCTTTGTTTAAGGAGGCTCTGTCTGGACCGTCTACATCTGCAGATTTTTGTGAAACTAAACCTTCTGTTGCTGTAGAAACATGAAAAATGTATTACAATACAAATTGTATGGTGCTTTGTAAACGCTGTGCACAGCTAGAGAGATGATATGTCGGAAACTACGACGGTTTCTTGAAAAAGTACGTCACTGCACAAACGATTTAATACGTAGTACAATTACTGTTCACATACGTTAAATATCTAAGTACGTTTCAAGGCTGTTTTTTTTAAGCCACAACGACCGCATTCTGGGTTTATAGAGAAACTCAACCACGGCGCGTGGTATGCCGGTTTATTGAAATAATCACGAGGTGCTTAAAATGTAAAACCATTTTTAAGGCGTTGACCTTGTTGTCTCTGTTGTAGATATATTAGCTCCTTCGTAGCACAGCAAGCTAGAAGTTGTTGCCATGACAACAACGCATCCCTATATATTTAAAGGGAGCGTTTGTATCTGAAAATGTTCAAATGTTTAAAAAAGATTCACTTATATGTAAACGTTAGAAAATCTTCAGTAAATATGGCTATATGGAAAGTACTGCGTGTTTATGCGAGCTCTCTAATTTAACTAAAGCACGCGCCATCACCGAGTACGCGGCCATAAAACTGTAGGAACCACCTTTAAGAAAAACGATGAAGAGGAACTGTTCTTTACCTTTTTCTTTTCTGCTTTTTGACTCTTTCCTCCTCACATCTTGTCCTTCCTCTTTTCGCCTCTGATTTTTCTTGGCATCATTCCGAGCCTGTTGAATCTGAGCTTGCAATGAACTTAGATCAGCGTTCTCTTCACTGTCGGCAAGGTAACCATCATGTTGTGTGGGTGATATGGACAATGAAGAAGAGTAATCCACATATTCCTAACAAGAAAGAATCAAGAGTTGGCGACTGAGCTACTTGCACGTGCGTTCTTTACGATTAAAAAGATACACGAACTGTAAAAGTACAGTAAAATATATCTTTCCACATTTCAGAAGAGAGATCTTTCTTATTGATTGAAATTTTCACGATTAATTTCGCGAACTTCTTTAAAATGAAGGGGAAATTAACGTGTCGCAAAATTTTGCTGACTCGAAATTTAAGTGTCTGACACGATACTATTTTATTCCAAAAACACTAGATTCTACACTTTATCGTTATAGAATTGCAATTTCGTTCATGTTATTGGTATTATACAGTTTTATTCATCGAACAAATCGCGAAATTTAAAAAATGCTCACACCAGCTAAAAGTATGTACAAAATAAGTATACCGATAATTTGTCAGCTATCTCCAATAATTTGCAAATAATTCCCTTTCATAGACCTCTTCAGTCCAAAAAAGGTTCTGGAGCATATTTAAGTCACTGTGTAACTTTAAAACACAGTTTTATTTCATTGACGGCGGCCTTGAAAGACGTTTTAAAAGTGCCGAAGATAGTTTAAGAATTCTATAAACAAAAGCAGTTAATTCATTAATATTTATAGGCTAAAATCTTCATAAGTCACTGCAGTTTAAATAATAATAAAATACCTCTTCGTTCGGAGAAGGCATGGAGGGTCTTCTCACCGCGCCATGAAGCAGAGGGCCTGAGTTCCAGCTATCAGCATTGAAATCGATATCCGATAACGAATCGTCAGTAAACCTCTTTTCGGGAACAATTATAACATCATCTTCGTCAGTCTCTTCGAGAACTGGCTCCTCACTAAACACGTAATCACGTCTGTCTAGGCCAACCGTGTAAAATGAGTCAGTTCTCGGTAAGGAATGTCTATAATTTTTCTCTCTTTTTTTCGTTTTATTTTCCTTCTGTTTTAAGTTGACAAGTTCCTCTTCGTTGCCGTAGATGTCATGTGAACGCGGTTGCCTGCTTGTTTTCTTCTCGGCGGAAATTTGTTTATTTGTTTTCTTTCTTGAGTGATCATTTTCGTGTTTTTTACGTTCAGTTTTTTCATCGCGGTAGCCATGTTTTCTTCCCTTAGCTGTCGAGTTCTTTTTCGTTGATTCATCGTCTTCAATACCGTGTATTAAATAAGTAGTATTTTGAGTTCCGCCAAAGGGCCTTCTGCGCAGGCGCACTGTTAACCCTGATTCCGGATCATAATCTTCTATCATTTCAAAATCACTGAAAGAGTCATTGTCATTGTCTGATAAACCACTTCCGATTACCTCCCCTTTACCCCAGTCCCCGCTCTCATCCTCATATTCTCTCGTCACTTCCGCTCGAGCGGATCCATCATCCCATGCGCGCCGCACATCTCTCGGCTCGTTTATTTTATCGATATCCGCCCCAGGTTCCGTCATGAATACACTACTTCTCGATTCTAAGCGTTTCTGTTCGGAATCCTGGTCTCTAGTTTCCAGATCGTCATCTTGGTTGCTCTGTCTGCTCATGTGAAGTCGGAAAGATTCCATGTCTTCGTGCCAGTCGAGTGGAGAGCTGGAAGCCGGTGACACTCTTTCATTATTTTTCGGAGTAGGTCGCGAGTCCCGTGAGTTATAAAATCGCCTATGATCTACGATAAATCTAGAGTCCCTTCTGTGCAACGTGTCCAGAACGCTTTCATGCAAGTCTTTTTCAGTAAGAGCTTGATAGTCTGTCGTAGGAGCTCCACATTTGTGACATCGCTTTGGAGTGGCAAGTATCGTGCGAAGCTGTCCGCGAGAGTTAATGACTTTCTCCGTGACAGGCAAGCTTGCGTTACACGAGGCGCACCAATAACCAGGAGAAAAATCTGGATCATACTGCCCAATTGAAGGAAGAACATCCAGAACCTGACAGGAAATTACATGTTAATATATTTGTTATTTCTATTCCACATTGAAGAGGGTAGTGAAATAATCAGTCATTTCTTAAACTGATCCTGATGCTATTTTAGCTGACTGTTGACTACTGCGGCGATGTAGTGGTTGGCGCTTTGGACTTTCAGCCTGAAGGTCGGTGTTTCGAGCCTGCGATGCATCTAAATTCTTGATTCTGATTCAAGGAATGATCACCTAAGAAAACTTCAACGCTACAACTATATAAATGTCCTTTAAGCATACTCTTTCGACGGACGAGAACACACACGCAAGCATAGGTTAGAGTGCTTTGCATAAGGTAAAAGTGAACAAGAGGAAGCGCACGCACGCGAGGGGGACAGAGTGCACTCCCATCCTCTCCCCTCCCCCACCTGAAGAGAACTTACTTGCAGTCTAGCATATACAAGGACAACAAAACCTCAGCGCACTCTACTAGTACCAACGCCGAAAAAAAAACTATTGAGCTTACTCTAGTTGTTGTGAACAAAATCAGGAGAAGGAGGTGCTATTTCCGGGGGGACTCCCATATAAAAATGATGGGGGTGCTCGTTGGAAATTTTCGTAAAACACTGTAAAAGATATCAGAATCTCGTTTGATGGGTGTGGTTCAAATGAATTTTTCCCCCATAGAGGTATCAATTTTAAAACAACACAAGTCATATTCTGTCATATTTTTCGACTCAATACCCCAAACGGTACTGCGCATGCGATAATTCTTGTTAGATTTTAGCACCCTAAGTCCCTGGGGTGTCAGAGGCTTTTTTCGTACTGCTCTCTAATATTACACGCCTCTTATGTCTCTTATCCGCCGCTCGTTGCCGGCCTCAGCTCCGGTCGGTCGGTCGGTCTTCGGTCGGACCCGACAGCTTACGAAAGCGAGCCGCAAAAGATTCTCTCGCTTAAGGTACGCTCTAAGCGGTACCAATCTTTAAATTTTGACCCATAAAAGGTACGACGTCATCCCCGTCATTTTTATATGAGAGTCCCCGCCCCCCGGGTGTTATCTACCCTGTAAGCTTTACTTTCACGTTGCCCCGCCAATTATCTTGGGTGGGACCAAGAGAAAATAAGGCGACAGAGAGGAAAAGTTAGGACGTTGGCTGGGAGGTGCGAGTTTCACCAAATTTATTTTAAGAGGACGGGTAAAACGGAAGCCGGTTTCCCGAGACGTCCGCAAACGTTCAGCGGGGTTGTGGCATTTTTAACGACGTCTGTTCAATATTCAGTATGGCTTTCCCACATGGAATTTATAGGTGTTTGCGGACGTTCCGGGGAACAGACTTCCGTCTCCATGAATTCTAAAAATAACTTTAGAGAAATCATCCCTCTGTGCCCCCTTATTTTCTGTTGATGGGACAGTTTGCATTGACATAATACTAGTCATTAATAGTTACCTTCCAGCTGAGCCTGCGATATCCTCCACCGACTCGTATGACAGGATTCAGAGGAAACATTTCCTACAAAACACAAGCGTTGAAAATCAACTGTTTATTTACACAAAATGGGCCTTTAATATCGTCGCGAATCGCTTTGAATGCTCGTGACTGACTATTCGCTACAAGACGTTTTGATTTTATTGAATTTATGATAATTGGGGAAAACTTAAGTAAAATAAGAGTGAAACATGGATGACTGCGGCCAAGCAAGAAATGAAGAGAACGGCGAAAGAGGAGATATTTAACCGGACAATAAAGGCGAATATTTTCTATGATCTGGATTCTATCCTTGGAAGATAGCTCCATTGATGGGCTATCTATATAAGTTAGTTCATAAAAAATGTCGCTGTCTTTCGATTCAACAAGGAGCAATCCTTATCTAACAAATGGATGCAATTATTTTCTAGCCTGCGATGTTCAATTGCAGTCGATTTCCTTCTCTGATCGATAAACTACGAGCAGTCCCTCTTTTCCGGGAGCGAGACGAGCGCGCGCTCGTCTCGCCCCCAGTTTTCGCGCGGCCATTTTCCGCTCGCCATTTTTTTTTTTTCGTTTCTCGCTCGACGAACTAAACTGGGAAAGAAGGACTGCTCGTTGTCTATATGACCGATTGCAATAGCTAGTTACTTAATAGATATTTTCTGGTAGTGAAACCTACCCTTTCAGATCTCTGGCTTCTGAGTAAACGAGGACAAGGTGAAGTTGATTCTGGAGAAACATTCTGCGCATAAAGAACACAAATCAATCAATGCATAATGACGCACCAAGAACCAGTTTTTTTTTTTTTTTTTTTGGGGGGGGGGGGGGGGGGGGGGGGGGGGGGGGGGTGATGAAGCCGGTCTGAAGTATGCAACTTTAAAGTTCATATAAAATACAGCTGGTGCAACCCACCATAACTTCGAATTACGCGTAATGCATTTGTCCAACGTATGTGTCGAGACTTCATTACACCGGTAAGGATGAATGAGCCGCGACATAAAACCAGGTTGACAACCCGGACGTCTGTGTAACTGGCCTCTTATAGCTTTACCGAATGACATACCTTTCTGTGTATGTTTTCTCTGGATCTTCTGTCCTCTGTGGAGAAGACCTTTAAACTTAACGGAGGAGGACGGATAAAGCTGATGTACTTTGAAACATCCGTACCGCGGCTGGTCTGTGGGGGAATGAAACAGTTCGATTATCTACCATGTGGTATGAAATTTTTGCATATTCTTAACTTTACAATTTTTATGATCGAAAATAGAAATGCTCTCGCAACAAATACAATACGAAACTACAGTCGAACATAATTACCGGTATATACGGACACCATAACAATCACGGAAACTGTCCGTATAAACGAGGTTTCCGTATTATGCACTAACCGGTCACGGATACGCGAGTGCTCTCTTATCACAGTAGCAATCGTTAACTCCGTATAATGGATAAGAAGGTTTCAGTCTTGACGAAAATATTAAAGTGTCCGTTGTCCGTATTACTTGGGTGTTCCGCATCGAAGGAGATTGTAAAACACGAAACCGAGTGCAATTTATCCGTCCCACAACTCCACGCGCACTGAGCTACAATAAGAAGGCACGCCTGAGGACGAGACAGGAGCCAACTAGGTATCCATACCCTCCGTTTACAGGCTTTAAACCGGCGGCCATTCCACCATTGGCAAAATTAGCAAAGGATGCGTGTGCGTATGTGTGTGTGTGTGTAGGGAGGGTGATACGGCCACCAGACAACTATGCTTACAGGTGCCTTACCAGAACAAAAGGATCCATTTTGGGAAGTCTCTGAACTACCCGGATGTGGTTCCTATGCAACCAGTCGTTCACCAGCTCCTCTTGACAGTATCCCGGATTTGGCGAGGAGCACCGCTGGATTTGCCATTTACTAAGTGGAGTGAGCTGTCTGTTTTCCGGCTGATGATCGGAACTTGTTGTTGCTAGAGCCATTCCAAAAAGATAATTATTCATTAATGTTAATGGTTTTAACCTCATGTCCAAGAAAGCTCACGCTTTGAAGTGCCCCAAATTGCCAATGTTATTCTCGCCCCTTTCACTCCCAGAGTCAATGATGCAGACATGTAGTGTAGTTCTAACTTTTGAGTCTGTTGACGAAATCCTATGATGTGACCATTCAAATGAAACCTCTTCAGCAGTACTTTTGCATGGTACCATTTGTTCTAACTTTTGATTCTGTTGACGAAATCCTATGGTGCGACCATTCAAATGAAACCTCTTCAGCAGTACTTTTGCATGGTACCATTTGTTCTAACGTTTGAGTCTGTGGATGAAATCCTATGGTGTGACCATTCAAATGAAATCTCTTCAGCAGTACTTTCGCATGGTACCATTTGTTTTAACTTTTTTGAGTCTGTGGATGAAATCCTATGGTGTGACCATTCAAATGAAACGTCTTCAGCAGTACTTTTGCATGCATGGTACCATTTGTTCTAACTTTTGATTCTGTTGACGAAATCCTATGGTGCGACCATTCAAATGAAACCTCTTCAGCAGTACTTTTGCATGGTACCATTTGTTCTAACGTTTGAGTCTGTGGATGAAATCCTATGGTGTGACCATTCAAATGAAATCTCTTCAGCAATACTTTCGCATGGTACCATTTGTTTTAACTTTTTTGAGTCTGTGGATGAAATCCTATGTTGTGAACATTCAAATGAAACCTCTTCTGCAGTACTTTTGCATCGTACCATTTGTTGTTTTTCATTTTTTTTTCACGGCCCCGCCCGTTCCGCTGGACAAGAGTAACGGGGACTCCGAGAACGAGATTGGACGGTTATTTTTTTGTGTATCTTAAAAATAAACGATAACAACAAGGATGAATGTGTTTTTATCGAATTTCCCTTTCACATTAGATCGCACAAAGGTCACAAAAGTAAGAATTTGATATACCTCTCGATAGCGGGAATTTTAACATGTGCCAGGTTAGTTTTACAAATGTAACCCTCGGACGTACACGCAAACTTATACCCCAACCATGGTACAAAAGGGGGAGGGGCGTGGGGCGTTGCGATGTTGCAATATTTCGGAAATATTTTACATCTAATAGATAGCCCGCGATGTGCTCTACAAGATAAGGTAAATATTATGGGTTGTGGTGCTGCTGGGGGTCCGTGACGTCATCCGAAATGGCCGCCAAGATGGCCGCCATCTTGGATTTTAAAACTTCAAATTTATCGGGAAAATGCGGAAATTGCAAATATTGTTTGCTGGAGTTGCAAAATAACATACAATTAAACATTTTGATGCTTTTGGTAGCATTTTATATGTTTTTTCGCTGAAAACGGTGAAAAACAAGCATTTTTTTCAAAAATGGGTTGACCACATGTTACTTATGACGTCATATCTCGTTACCATAGCAACCGGTTGTCGACAAACTTTACTGGTGTGGCTTTACTGGGTGGCACCCCCCCCCCCCCCCCCCCCCCCCCCCTTGTACGTCCGAGGGTTAAGGATGGAACACTATTATAATTTGCAACTAAATTAACTAAAAAGGCAACAAAGTTTACGTTTCATCAAAAAAAATTATTCAATTTGCATGCTGTCACCACACAATGAATTTTGCTCGACTTTCCGATAAGCTGATTAAACAAAGCGAATTTTACAGAAATTAAAATTATCATAAAACATATCCTTCTAATAAATCTTTAGGTACGAAGATATAATACATTTCAGTAAAAAAAAATTGAAAAAAGGTGAACGTATTTGTATAATTCTATAGCTATCGTGGCAACATGTGACAAGTTATGTCATATTTAAATTTTAAAATAATCATTTTTATTTTAATCTTTGTTTTCTTAAAACCGATTCCAATAATTCCATAGTTGTTTTAGCATTTCGTCTCCTTAATAAAAATCGCAAACAGACAAGAAGCGCCATTTTCTCTTTCAAAAAAAAAACCTGTAAAATATTCCAGCACCAATTTACTGAATATTTTACACTTTTTAAACTTGTTAATAGCCTTTCAAAAATAAATGGTTAGAACGAGGATGAACCTGTCTTTATTGAATTTACTTCAAGAGTAAATCGCACACGTGTACATATGTACATATGCCAAAACGTTCTGTGTTTTCGCAGTGGTAACATTTCTGATTGTGTTTCACGTTCAGTAATTGGGTTTGAATAATTTTATTTCTTCCCGACTTAGATGCACAATTAATGCAGAGCTATTTTTACTACCCTTAACGGACGGCTGTATTGTATAATCGTGTTTTACACTACGAGTCTCAAAACAGCAAAACGCGTTTCGCAACCTTTAAACAGATTTCGATTCATCGATGACCTGTTCACGGCAAATTCAACAAAAATAATTTCAGACCAGGATGAAAGCTGCCGAATTCGAATTTCCAGTGATCAGTGCTAAAACAAAACATCTTTGCTTTGTTGTCATCGAATTAAGGAAATCGACAAAGCAAGAAAATTAAAAACCCACAAGTTAAGTTATCTTCTTATCTCAAAATTAATATTCTCCCGGGGAATACAAGACTGGACATTTTTATTTCTTTCGGTGTAAAATGTTAAACAGGTCAAAGACCGCAAAACAGGTTTCAACCAAATTTAGGTCATATACGCAGGCTTCATGAGTTCTAATATAAATATCGAAAACATGAAAGTCTGCTTACCTCGAACGGGTGGTAGAGCGATCAACTCTTCTTTCCTCCGTTCCATGCTTTGATCATCCCTTCCTCGTGTGTCGTGAACCGTTCGCTGCACGTTGTTAAACCTAGATCCTTGTTTTGTAGGAAGGACCGAGGTCTGATGTCTGGCCATTTTGAGTTGCCATTATCTTTATTATCAATATATAAACATCTGCAGTTAAATGGTTTCCATGGAAAGCCATTTCAGAGTAATCAATAATTCATCTGATATATTTCACACTGTGACGAGGCAGGTGAAAATTCGTTCAGCCGGCGACGAAACTATCGCCGCAGCGAAATAAGCATGAAAAAATCGGATAAAATTCTCGCTTTTCCAAAAAAATGAATCTCAAATTCTTTTGTAATCGAACGAGGGTTTAAAGTGGCTAGTTCTTCTCTTAGGTATAAAAATAACACATGCTGAAAAAAGGAAAGGATCTCGTTGTTGTTTGCATGTTGCAATGTCGGGTAATTTGTATGTAAATTGCTTGCTTAATAATCGTATTTAGTTTTTGTACATATTTCCGAAAAAAAAGGATCAGATAAGAAAGGTCCAAAAAACAGTTGGATTCCACTAACAATTGATGCATTATAATTTTTATGTTCAAGAAGCGAATTAAAAAAAAACAGCATGCAAATAGAGGAAATGTAATGAGAAAAATGTACAAAAGCCAATAATATGGCGTATGTGTTTGGCACGGAAATAAATCAGAAAGGTGCGAATTTTTTGGTCTTTTTTTCTCAAGGATTGTACAACTAAAATGAGATTCACAACCTTGTGCCCCCTTGAAAGAGGAGAAGACCCAATGGACGAAGTTTATTTGAGTATCCAATGAACAGGAATGATTTTTCTACATTCAGACGTTGATGGGATTTTGGCTGTTTTCACACTTAGGCTAAACATGAAAAAGCATTCAGGAACAGGAATGATTTTTCTACATTCAGACGTTGATGGGATTTTGGCTGTTTTCACACTTAGCCTTAATATGAAAAAATTTCAGCATGTCAAGAGCATGGGACGAAAAAAAAATCGGCTGAGCCCCCTCCCCGTCCCGACGGGAATTCCGGAAACCGGTCCAGCCATGACGAAAGCGACCTTTGTAGTGATAAATATAATTAAAGAAAAAAATTGTTACATAGGCTGCAAAACAGTCGTATTTCTTGCGTTGGTCATACGAATGCGCGCGATCTTTGAACGAAAGGTCCGGAGCGGGTGTGAATACGGAGAGTGGGACTGGGGAGAGACGCTACGCTACGGGCGTGCGAGGCTGTGTGAGTCTCGCGCGCTCCGCGCGCGGGTATCCACGCTTCAGACGTTTTCGGCGTTTCGCGCCTTTGCAAGCGAGCCAGCGGAAAAAAAACCCGACTGTTTTGCAGTCTAATTGTTACATAATTATATTACACCTATCTTTTACCATCTGTCTCCTTATCAGCATGCTTAATCTAATCACGAATGAAATATGTTTTACTGTGAAAGCGGTACATTGAACATTCCCAGGCCCATCTTGTCTTGTTCCGGATACGGCTTTTTCCCAGGCCTTCACGGTCATGAAACAAAAGAAACGGCAAACTGATCCTTATGGCAGAAAAACAGAAGCAGAAGCAGCAAATAAAATAAAATAAAAGTGGAATATAATAGTGCCCGATATTTCGCTTTGCAAAACAAAGCTTCTTCAGGGAATAGCACTATAAATGATTACAACTGTAAAACCGTTATGCACGTGGTTTTGAAAAAAACTAAAGAATAACAAAAACAATGAATATGATTGGTGAAGGGTTTGACGGGTGATAGACTAAACTGACTAGTGATGGGAAAGTTAATGAAGTTCGTCGCGTCTGTCGATTCCAAGAGGTTCTAGTCAGTTTAGTTTATCACCCGTCAAACCCTTCACCAATCATTCATTGTTTTTGTAGGGCCAACCTCGTTCCCAGGGTTTCTCAAGGAAGAGGAGGACCCTGGGAACGAGGTTGTCGAAGGGCTTGACGAGTTCGATTAAAACAGAATGAATACAACATCAAATTCGAGCTCCATTATTTTCAGTGTAAAATCGCAGAAATTATAGAACCGATGTGAACAATACAATAGCGAAAATGTTTTAATAGGATAAACGGGTTTCGCTAAAACATTTCTACTTTAGTGTGAAAGCTACCAAATTTGTTATACGCAAACTACAACTCATTTTTTGGCTCATCCTCGGTGTAAAAGCATGTCTTTGTTTTCTACCTATTTGTACGTATTGCTGTCTTGCACTCTATTGTTGCCGTTTATACAATGAACTGAATACTACGCGCTCTGTGATTGGCCGTTGCCTGTGATCTATCAGAGTAGTACAGACGCACTGTTTGCTTTGTTTTCATGGCGCACAGTTTTGAAAATGTTTGCGAGATTATTCTGGATTGAGCAAGTGAAAGCCTCGAAAAATGTTTAGCGGGAGCTGTTTATGAGCAAGAAAAAGAAGAAAACAAGAAAAGTGTTCCTGGCGACTTGAAAAATACCTAAACTGGAACAAATCTTCGAACAGTCGAGCACTACGAGGCAAGTTCGTAATTTTACTCTTTTTACTTTTCTGTTCATTGCATAAAACAAATAAATTCTACTTGGCCGTGTGTCTGTTCAGTTATAGATTACAGAAGACGTTAAAATGTGGTAAGAACATCAGCGACACTCGCCTGCGGCTCGTGTGCCACTTTTTTTGTCCGTAACACACTTTGACGTCATCTGTGATCTATAACTGAACAGACACACGGCAAAATGGAATCAATTTGTTTTACGTCACTCGTGAGTTTTGCAGGTTTTTTTACACCGAGGCAAACCCCATTTTTCGGTGAAGTTACTAAAGTTCGTCCATACGAACGTGTCTCCGTTTGAAAACATTCTCCACAGTGGAATCATTTGAAAACGCATCCGTATGGGCTGGATAATGTGCAATGCGTCAGTCAATTCATAAGAGATCCCCTCCCCCCACTCCCCGCCCCTCCTTATTGAAATCCAAACACGCACAATATACACGGAAATAGAAGCCGTTTATTGTTTCAAAATCTGCTCTAATTAAACAAGGAGAGGCGCTCTTTAAGACTGAAAACTACCATGTTCAAGGCTCTATTTATAGCACTGTTACGTGACATCTCAAAGTCTGTTGCCATCACACACTCTTGCAAATATCACGAATTCAAGCACCTTTCATGTTCAAGTGCAGCAACAAATATCTCCACTAAATTAGTAACAAACGGTATTATCTCTATTATTTGCCTGTATAGATTAGAGACGTAAGTAGCAAAGTTTCCTGCAAGCACATTTCTACTTTTCCAAAACCTACAATGGCAGTTGTTTAGAGAAAAAGCAGTTACGTGACCAAATGTCTTTGCGTGACGATTTCCTTTTCCAAAAGCTATAATGGCACTTGTTAAGAGGAAAATCAGTTACGTGACCAAATGTCTTTCCATGACAGTTTTCAAAGCAATTTCAACAGTTCTTTATCCAAAAAATCACACCAACGTTTACTCCAAGGGAAGGAGAAGTACTCTATTATGAAACAAACTGTTCTGCTGCGGCCCTGCTGCTCCAAAGCCATGGACGCAGTATTTTCTTTACAAATCATGGACAAGACATCCTTTCCCCGCATATTTTGTTTTCCAAGCGAAAGGCGTGTGTGATCCAGCAGTCCAGTCCATTGCAATCCAGAAGTGAAGAATGCGTGATCCAGCAGTGATTTAGAAGCCCAGACCAATTCAATTCTTCCCAGTTTACGAATCTTTCCAATCGAACCTCAAGAGTGCGTTTTTACGTCAAAGCACAACATCCGAATAAGTGCTCACAAGCACTCCAACGAAAACTAGCAATCAACACTAATCAAGTGCTGTTTATTTTCCCATTCTTCTACGGGAAAATTTAGAAAATTTATCAATTCAGTTTTTATGGCACTCTAAGCAGATAAAGATTTTAGTCTACATGTTTCACTTCTTGTGTTAAAAGCCTGTGGCGTTCACGGCATATCGTCAACACTAGGCCTTATTCATGTTTTAACATGTGTCCTGGTCTTCTCTGTTTCTTGGCTCCTGTAGATATCTCATGTGTGTGTTTTATGCCAAACCAAATCCCTCAGGGCATTCATCCACAGCCTTGTTTAACATGGAGCGCAGTTTATCGTATGTCTCATACGCCGGCAGATCAAGCTGGTTGAAGCTAAAAACAAAGAGAGAACGAAACACATAATTACTCTTAAGAAGAATAAAGAAATACAAAATATGTGTGAAGTGTTTTAAGTTACCTGAACGAACTTTGAAACATTACAAGGTAAATCAAAGGCTCCTGTGAGCCAACTCGTGAATACGAAAATGTTCGCACCCTCTCCACTCCAAGGCGTTTAGCTCCTAACCCTAACCCTAACCACCCCCCCCCCCCCCCCCCCCCCCCCTCCCCTCCCCTGGATGTCCTTGGATGAGACCATTCAACTGAATGGAATGAAATGGACACTATAAAGCCCCGTTTCAACGTCCAACCTTGTTGAAGTGTCGAAAAATGTCGGAAGCTTGTTGAAAGCGTGTTCCAACTTTCATCCAACAACGCTCGAAAATGTTGGCCGTTTGAACACTGCATTCAACATTTGTGTACATCAGGCGTTCCCGTTCCCTGAGTGTCAGAGGATTTTCTCGTGCTCTCATATCTCTTACACGCCTCTTATGTCTCTAATATTTTCATTTTTCTCGCCGCCCAATTCTCACGAAAGCGTGCCGCGAGAGAGCCTCAAGTACCCAGGGTAGCGTTCACGGTTCCTCGCAATGAAATTCTTAAACCCTTTCACTCCCAGAGTTAATTATGGAGACATGTAGTGTAGTTATAACTTTTGAGTCGGTCGACGAAATCCTATGGTGTGACCATTCAAATGAAACCTCTTCGGTAGTACTTTTGCATGGTACCATTTGTTCTAACTTTTGAGTCTGTCGATGAAATCCTATGGTGTGACCATTCAAATGAAACCTCTTCAGCAGTACTTTTGCATGGTACCATTTGTTTTTCAATATTTTGCAAAATGAAATTTGGGATTTTTCTTGAATTTGTATCTTTGGTACTCTAGGGAGTTAAAGGGTTAATATGTTGGTCCAATTGTTGGGGCGATGTTAGAACCGTTTCAAAGACCTTCTACATTTGCTCAACATCCGTCCAACACATGAATATTAGAACCTTAAGGAATCAAAACGGCAAAACTTACCAAGTGTGCGCTGAGGGTAATCTGTCTGTGGATCGATCGTCACGGTGGATTTGGAACTTCTGGAATCCATTCATGCCTTCAAGGGCGGCAAATCCCTGCAACGGGACCTTGCTTGTACCAGTGACAAACTGAAGAAATTTAGCACGATCTGCCTGGTCGAATGATCGCAAAGCTCTCCAGAACCACTGAATCTTAAATAACAAAATTAGATAAAAGGAATAAGACAGTCGGTTGACGGCAACATAGAGGAAGACATATACAAATTATATTTAAGGAGGCTCGTAAGGGTTTCTTGCTTTCAAAAGCGTGTCTAAAATGATCAAATATTGAAAAAATGACGCAACCAATCATATTGGATATCTATACGATGCTATTATCAGGCACTATTTTAAGAGTGCTTATGACGTCAGAGCTATTACCATGGCTACAGTACAGCTCTCTGAAAAGAGCCTCTAAAATGCAGTTTTCGCTAATTATCTTAAAACCAATTCGGTGACCTATAAGTTTTCCTTTCATTTTGGAAAACACCATCGAGTTATTTCCAAAACAGGTTGTTGACAGATAAGAAAAAAATTCCGCAAGATAAATTTTTCTCACACTTTTGTTTAAGATGGGAAACACCAAATACCGCTTGCATACAGAAAATCAGGATAGGTCACCGAACAAACGTTGGGGATGAAGAGGAACATTTTATGCACGATTTATTTCCGGTTCGCGCGATTTTACGCAGTATTTTCTGGTGAGCTACGCGTGCCACTTTTGGATAGGAAAATGAGTGCATGACGAGTGCATGACGAGTGCATGACGAGTGCATGACGAGTGCATGACGAGTGCATGACGAGTGCATGGCGCGCGCGCACGCAGCTCAAAACCCTTTTTAGCCTCCTTAAATGAAAGGAAACATCTTAAATTAAGTGAAAAACGAAAGATAATATCAAGAATGAAAAATATTTCGGACGATTGGAATGTAAACGATAACAAACTGAACGATTTGATCATTATTTGCTTCGTCCGTTGTTTTTGTCTGTCTTTCTAGGCTGGGGCGCATACCTGTAATGAGCTTTCGGTGTACTTGTGATACTCCGTGTTTGCTTTCAAGTCATCCAAGTCGATATTCGGCAGTCCAGAGATAAGTAACTCCAACTCCTGCTCGTCAAAGATCGATATCAGCCGCTTGGGAATGATCTCGTAGAATCCCTCGAGGAACGAGTCGATTTGTTTCCGAATAGCCCCTGTCATTTTCATCTGGCACACCAGTTTCACGTACTCTTTCTTGTTCTCTTCCGTCACAGCAATGTTTCGCCCATTAGGTTTTAGATCTCTGATTTCCGATAAGCCGAACTCTTGCACCTGACAAAAGTAATAAAGTCAAGACGATGGAACCGATAGTCCTGATAAGCCGGAAATATTCCAAGTTCACACTACCGTCAGTTGCATCTAAGCAAGGACGCGTCAAGTGAAAACATAAGTTAATTTGGTATAAACTAATACTGTGGCAGAATTAGACATCAAACATTTGGCGTTCAACAGCCAGGAACTTTCCATAAGTGACCATTTAAATGAACGTTATTGAGCAGCAATTTCCTGTGGTGCTGTTTATTACGCTGCACAAGGTGGTTCTAACTTTTGAGTTTGTGAATGAAATCCTACAATGTGACCATTCAAATGAAAGCTACTGGGCAGTACTTTCCTGTAGTGCTGTTTATTACGCTGCACAAGGTGGTTCTAACTTTTGAGTTTGTGGATGAAATCCTAAAGTGTGACCATTCAAATGAAAGCTATTGAGCAATACTTCCCTGTGGTGCTGTTTATTACACTGCACAAGGTGGTTCTAACTTTTGAGTCTGTGGATGAAATCCTAAAGTGTGACCATTCAAATGTAAGCTACTGAGCAGTACTTCCCTGTGGTACTGTTTATTACGCTGCACAAGGTGGTTCTAACTTTTGAGTCTGTGGATGAAATCCTAAAGTGTGGCCGTTCAAATGAAAGCTACTGAGCAGTACTTTCCCGTGGTGCTGTTTATTACACTGCACAAGTGATTGTAACGTTTGACTCTGTAGATAAAATCCTAAAGCGTGACTATTCATAAATTAATTGAAAAATGTCGAGCAGAACATTCAAGTGGTACTGTTTGTATAGGGTTTTCTTTCTTTCTTTCTTTCAGGGGCAATGGTTCAGACATTTCGTAGAAACGCCTAGGATTGTCTGAAGAATAACAGCAATAGATTGCAGGGTACATTACCTCCGTGCTAAAGGTTAGCTCCATGCCAATATCACTCAGATCATGATCCAGTAAATATTGCAGACCTTGATAAAACGAGTAGTCGAACGACTCCAGATCTGTAAAGTGCACAGCCTTGCCCAAGATGTGCTTGTAGAAGGAGCGTGTGAAAAAACAATCTAGCAGCTTGTTGTCGTAAATTGCCTTCGCCACAATTCTGGAACAATAACAACATTTATCATTTGTGATTTATGTGGTTATTATTAGCGAGTGCTGTCCGGGAAATATTTCGTGTCCGCGTTATTTTCAATGAAACTACAGCAAACAAGGGTCGTAAGCAGGATTTGTCAAAATTGGGGCCCTTAAAAGCCTCCTAGGCGGTATTGGGGCATCTTTTGTTTTACTCTCCCTTATTTTCGCGATTTCTGGCCATATAGTTATCTTTTTTCTGTTGAAAAATGTTTCCAAAAAAAAGGGACATTTTTCAAAATATAAGAGTCGGTGGGTAGGCCAAACTTTCCTTCGATTTTTGCGAGGGGAATTTACTCGGCCTTTTTGTGTTAAATAATCCTTGTTTAGACATGAATTGAAACATCTTCTCTTGCGGCAAGTAAGTTAGTTAGTTCCTGGGTCTCAGACAGTGGAGAGTAGTTCAAACACGAACGCCAACGTGAACACTACAATAAAACAGGCGGAGACTTGAGGGGAAAGAGGGCGCATCCTTATTTTCTTGAATTTCCGGTTTTTTTTGTCGGCATAATCTAATTCAACTCTTTCCCACTATCAGGGAGCCTGGAACAAGCTGTAATGTGTTTATCCCTAGAGCAGGCATAAATGCGCGTTTAGGAGTCAAAGTGTAAAGCCCGAGTTCTATTTACCTGCCGACAAATTTGAAGTAACTCAAGTGATTTGAGTTACAGTTGGAGCTGGGATTCGGCTGGTATGTGACCCGGTCCCCGGGAGAAGTCGTGAACAAAGCATAGTTTGGGTTGAACATCTCTCGGGACATGATCACAAACCACTCCCTCAGTAATCCTCCGGCATCTTGCCCCTCTTCGCCCTCAAACACCACGTACAGCCGGCATTTCATCTCTTCCGACGATCGCCGATGAAGCTCGCGGAACGAGTCTTCGAACACGTGCTCTCGCCGTATGTGGATGGTCAAATCGTCTCGTCGGATTCCTTCGTCAAGACGCTCCAGCTCTTGTCGGAAGAATCGGCGTTTGACATCAAAGTCGAGTACACGCGTGTGGTCCACGAGGACTGCGAATGGTCCGTCGGCGAGGTGCACGGTGGACTGGCGAAGGATCTGGTTCAACACAGTTCGGTGCTTTTCTGTAAACAATAATAACAACAATAACAAAGTTTCACCTTATCTCCACCGCGGTCAAACGTCCGAAGCGTTTTTCGTTTTATTTAGTGGGATTTATTTAATATTAAATGGAAATATGGGCAAGGATGTATAAAAAAAATTAGTTGACGTTACTATCTTTTAATTTTTCTCAAAATGATGAGCTTTTTTCCCGTTGAAAACTGACCAAAACTTTTTACGCCTGATCAAAATTATGTTGGCAAATGGCGTCGACAATTCTGCAGTTCACAGTTTTTAAACGCTTAGAACTTTTATAGTAAACTTTCAAAACGTTTGGTAAATTGACAGTGTATTGGCGATATATTAATCTTTAAACAGTGAAAATGACAACCTTAACTTTTAAATACTTTGCTTAACTTTTGCACTGAAATTTCTCTCGTTTGACCGCGGTTAACACCTTATCACTCTCGGCAGAGGGAATGGACAAATTCTTGAAGTAAGACCATTCAAATACAAGCCTTTTAGTCGTATTTTCCTAAGGTAATGTATTTTTTTTTTCAGTATTTTTGAAAATGAAACTGGGAGTTTTTTTCACATTTCGAAAGTGGTCGCTCTGTGGTTAAATAATCTATACAAGCCCTACGGTTTCTTTCAGGTTTCCTCGCCATCTAATCCTGTAAAATTTGTAATTCTACTATGTCATGTAATTGTGTGAAATGGCGAAATAAATAAATTATCAAATTATGGAGTGGGTACAGAATAAAAAAATAAAGGGAAACCGCTGTTAAAACAATTTCACGTTAAATTGTTAGAAATAAGGTCTAAATTCCACGCGATAGTGACACTTGAAGCAGTGGTTTCATGATTTTCGGATAAATTTGAAATAAGATGGTATTTCCAACTATTCAAGGTCAGCTTCTTTCAAGAGTAAACGTTCCCTTTAAGGAGTTTACCGGCTAAAAAGTTGCTAAACACGATTGTACTCTTGCCAAGAGAAAAGAAAATCGATCTTCGTCGTTAAAAATATATATTTTTCTCACCAGCAAATCGAAGGAACTTTTGCGTATCTGACGGCAGGTCTGACGTCACAGAGGTGACTGACATCTGACGGCTGGGGCTCACGGGGCCTGGGGAGAGTGGTCCGGGTGACGCAGGCATGACTTCCGAACTCAATGAGGACAACCGCTGACCAGAGCGCTGTTGTTCGCTTTGGTTTTGGCTTGTACTGCTTTCCTGCAAAGCAAGACACATCAGATGAATTATCGGCTTTCACTTTATCTGTGCTGGAAATAACAGCGGGTCATCGGACATTGTCTGACCGAATTCCTAAAATTTCAACAAAATTCTTAAAATTTGTCTCAATCAAAATAGCTTGGTGTTGATGCTGTTGAACCATTTATTTAGCTCGGAAAAGGCCAATTCGCTTTACTATTTTTATAGAAAAATGATGAAATGGCGTTTCCTGAGGTTATTTCCAGCGATTGGAAGCCGTGTTTGTTTTAATTAATTTCTCATTTTTGGAACCAACTACCGGCTGCCTCCAAATTGGCCACTACACTGACACAATATCGATCACTAATTAAGGGCGCCAAATTTACCAGCTGTCAGTGTAGCAAATGCCTCTAAGACCTGGACTTCCAAACTTCACTAATTTTAGCTTTTTGTTATTTACATAATACATTCAACATTCACTTTTTTATAACTTTTTAATAGAGCTATAGGTGTATTTTTTAAACATTTGTCTTACGTTTTTGTATAGTATATTGAAGTACTACAGTAGTTAGATTTAGCAGATTTCCACCGGTTTTCCACGATTTACGTCATCGCATGGTCAAAATGTTGTGGACTCACGAGGCGCAGCCAAGTGAGTCAGCAACAAATTTTGACCATGTGATGACGTAAATCGTGGTAAATAAGAGTCCACACCACGAAAACCGGTGGAAATCTGTTTTTTACCACAATATTTAGAAATTGCGTGATGTTAGCGTCAGCACCGTTGTCTGCACTCTTATTTACCACCCGCATCAACCAATCAAATTGCGAGATTACCGGCAATTGTGGTAAAATAGTTAATTTTTTTTGTTTTATAACTTAAATTGTATTTTAACTTAATAGACCTTCCCCGCATTCCACTCCAGTGGGCACAGACAATGAAACGAGATCGAGGCTTGGGTGGACAATTTCATACAAATCACTGTATTTTGTCCACCCCAGCCTCGATTTGGTGCCTTTGTTCACAGGAATGCGGGAAAGGTCTATTGTCGAGCGTTTTTTACATGAGCCTCTGGCTCGGGAGATTGGGTAACCACTTCCTATATTTATCGACTTTAAATAAATTATTACTACTTGGAGTATTTTAGCAGCCTTGTCCAGAGGCTTCCACGCCCGACCCGCAGACCCTGGGGACAAAGTTGGCCCAAAACATTTCGTTATATTCCCTCAAGGGGGAATGCCACCATTTTCAGTACCAGTTTTGAAGAGCCAAAAACGTATTTGTATGAATGAAAACCTAAAAATAATGCTCCCGTTTGGTTAACAATTACTGTACTCGTGCAATGAAACTATAAAAACGTGTATTTGCCTGCGGATGACCAGGATGAAAATGGATTACAACTTAAAAAAATTGCCATTTTTTTTCAAGTTCTTTCCTTGGGTGTTGAAAAAAAATCGCTTAAATCTGATTCTGGTTTGTTTCTCTTCGAGGAATTTCCTCTTGGTGCTCTAAGAGCGTATGAGCAAAAACCCGTGACATTGCACCTTCAATTACTACTAGCAGTAATCGGAGATTATGGAGACGCGTTCGAAGGAACTTCCGGCGGAAATGAGCCCCTGAAAAAAAACAAAAGGGGCGGCCATTTGGAAGACCGGCCACCAAAAAATCTCAAATTTTACTGCACATAAACCACAGGACAACCAACACGAAATATGGATTGCGTTCTTCGAACGCGACAAGAGTAAGAACCATTGTGAGCTAGTACCTGTTTTTCAGTGCCGTGTACAAGGAAGAATGCCTCCACGGCAGGCTGCAGTACCAGGACAGCATGACTGTCAGAAGTTCGCCCCAGCTCAGACAGACACTCCCCTAAGGTATCCCATAACTCCTCTAGGGTGATCTGTTCACTCAGTAGTGGCAGCTCAGGCTCTTGTGGAGCTCCTGATGTAGACGCATCTGCCGAGACGAAAAAGCAAATTATCCTTACTCATCGCCATAGTAGGGAGAATTCAGTAAAAAAAATCAGAATTTTTTCCTTAGTTTTCTTTGTCAAAATCGATCCTTCTGACCTGTACGTCCAATCATTTACAATTCTGTTTTGACTTGAGTTTATGAAACTGTTTTTGAAACCATAAATTGAATACTGTTCAACCCCTCCTAATAAGAACACCAAAGAGAATGGTGGCCATTTAACATGGAGAAGTTTCAATACCACTGTCGTATGAACAAAAACACGTGGCCGTTAAATTGAAGAGAGGTGTCTACTGTGGGCAGATTGTTAGTAGCTTACACAACAGGTGCTTTGTGGTGTGGAAGCGCGAAGCGCGAGTAACGAGCGTGGAACGTGAGGCACATCTCTCTCCTTTTCTCTCCCTTGGTTCCCACGCGCTCCACGCACGTTGCTCACGCACCATATTGTCTGGAATTGTAGGTCGTTGCTGGAGGTTCGACCGAAGTCAAAATAATATTGTACAAATAAACTAACCCTGTTGTGCACTTGCACCCTCCTGTCCTCCCCCCTCAGGTCTATTTCCGTCCTGGCTGTTTTCTCCTCGAGCCCCGGGTTCATTCCGCTGACCGCCAATTCTCCCAAAATCCCCTTGGGGGTCGGAACGAAGAGAGCGCATGTGCGTGAATGCTTCATAGATGGCTTCTGCCTCGCTTTCGATTGCTGCAATCACAGCACCAAGACCACGTGACCCTTGGACGAGCCGCTGAATGACCGTACTTTCATCCGTTACTACAATTCAATGAAATAAATTGCAAAGGATTAATCAGCGCTAAAAAAAACCTTTAGGTTAAATCATTGGTAAGGTGCACAACCCACCTCTTCTTTGCGAACCTCTCCCTCTTGACGCTGTTGATCCAGTGACAGACCGCCGTGCCGCCTCCCTGAGCTGCAGTATGACCTTGAGTACCCTCAGCAGTAACGCCTGGCTTGATGTTTTACACGTCAGAACAGGCATGGAGGGCAAATGAAGATCGTATCGCACTTGTCTGTTCTGCTGTTGTCTCCGCGCTCGGGATCCGGCAGGCGCGGTTGCCCAGCCGGCTTGGTGGCCGCCCCTTGTTGGTCTCCGAGGAGCAGTGGGAAGGACGAGTGACGCTGGTCTCTTGCCTATGGGATAAAGTCATCATATCAGGATTGATTATAAGGCCTATTAACACAGGCGAGATTTTGTTTTACAAATCGCGAGTGTAAACTAGCGGCGATTTCAGTGCGATTTGTGGCGCGATGTCGCAGAGGTTTCGAACATGATGCAACTTGGTGTCGATTTTTGAGAAATTACAGCAAATCGCAGCAAATACTGTACCCGAATTGCACAGAAATCGCCGGCAGTTTATACTTGCGACAAAAGTTGCAAGGGGGATGCTGATACACGAGGCAACGCTACGCTGACAAGAGCACTGCGAGACAAGTTGCTGATGACATGTTACACGCGCACAACAACGCTGCCAATAAACAGAAATGTTCACCTTTTTCTGCAAGTTGCAGCTCAATTTTCCCTTGCAAAACAAGTTACGGAGAGTGGGCGTTACACGTGTAGTTTCATTCGCAACTTGTCTCGCAACGGCTTTCATCAGTGTTGCGTTGCAAGTTGCCCTTATAAAGGTGAAGTAATCAGGGCAACAAAATCGTGCGACTTGTCGATGTTGCGCGTATTACCACCTACATGCTCAACAAATTTTCATGTTGCAGAAAGAAGATAGTCGCCTTTACTCTTTGCAACATGAAAATTTGTTGCGCGTGTAGGTAGTAATACGCGCAACATCAGGGCTGCAACCTGTAACGCAACAACGTTGCGTGACAAGTTGCACAATTTGTTGCCCGTATTACTTAAAAGTGCGTTAGATTGTACCTTTTCTGCTTACGACTGTAAGCAGTAGTTTAGTTGTTTTCTCTCATTACACGTTGCCATTATCATTACATTTATCATTAGTATATACTGAAACAGTGGATAGCATTGTTGGCGCGCTCTGATTGGCTACTGAAACTCGGAATAGCAAGTGCTATTCACCTCCCAGCAATTTGCGCGCGAAAATTGTAATCGTTGACAGGAATAAATGAGTTAAAAAGCATCATTTTCGTTATATTATCTCACTGTTTCGCGGCTCGGTAAATATCCACCACTACCCACCTCCACTTCGATAAATAGTTGTTAATTATTTCACAGAAACGCTGTGTAAACCACTTAAGGTGGATTTCCACTGTCGCGTAAATTTTTACTTGCGTGAAACAGGTGCAAACAAAACGCACGTAAACAATTTCCACTGTCGCGTTATTTGTATGTGCGTTTTACGTGCGTAAATAAAATAAGAGACGATGTAAGAACGGCTTGCGTAAACGTAAAAAGTTGAGCACGGTTCAACATTTTACGTTTGCGCAAGCCGTTCGTACAGCGTCTCTTATTTTATTTACGCAAGTAAACGCACGTAAAAATAAGGCAACAGTGGAAATCCAGCTTAGGAGCCACGAAACCTGTACGACCACTGCACAACTTGTGACAAGGTATTGATGGAAACAACATCGCTACTAACCTTTTTTGGTTTCTGACTCGTCCTTCTGAGGAGCATTCCTATTGTGTTCTATCAGTTCTACCAACAGCGTTGCGATATTCCTTTGCAGAGTTTCTCCTATACTCCGAGCTCCCTCTAAAAGTAGCTGCAGCACACTGTCTCGTGTTTGCGGGTTCAGGCGCGAAATTTGCAGTAGCAGAGTGGTGGCATCTTCGAGCCCCTCCTCAGAACACATTCCTGACGTCAGCACGTTAACAACGAGCCGCAGATGACTTTCCATGACTAAAGAAGTCTTCTCTTCTGGGGGATCTTTGGGCATCGTGAGTGATGTAGTTGTTAACAGAGAGCTGCCTACACTTGAAACCTGCGATGGGGTGTCAACAGGGGGTGTCACCTCAACCACCATGGGTTCCACCATCCCTGGATGGGATGACATCTCGCTGGGGTGAGACAAGGGCTCATCAACCGATCCGCTGTCGAGTGACTCCACTTCATGCGGTTCACCTCCGGCTTCCGAAGATCTTTCAACGATTAAAGACGAAGCCACCGACTCGGTTTCCGAACCGGGTGTGTGAACCGTTGGGTGATGCGTTGACAAGCTTTCCTCAGGCATATTCACGGTTACATTTGTCACGGTATTGAGAGATGGCGTGACAGGTTCGGCCACTGGTACCTGAGCTATTGTCTCTGGAGGAACAGTCCCCGATGCCGTAATCTCGCTACTCTCTGATTGTTTGCTTGATGTGCTGGGCATGTCCGGAAGGGCAGCTGATGTTACTGATAACAGACGCAAAAGTTTGTCTGTCACAGCAATGCTCTCCTGTACCACAGGGTGGGCAAGCGCCACCAATAACTGTCCAATAGGAGCTGTAGAAAATTCCTGTAATTCTTCTGTAGGTGATTCAGTGGTTGGTGAAAGGAGCGAGTGGCTTGAACTCGCTTTAGCGGCACTTTTGCCCTTTCTTCCAGCACCAGCAGTGTCCAGTTTAAGAAGGACATCCCAAAAGTCTGTGCTATCTTGAGAGGCGGGAACAACTGGTTTCCCTTCAGATGATGAACTGTCTTCCTTACTGCAGGACGGATGCGCCTTCGCCGCTGCAAATGGCGTAAAACTAGCTGGGAAGCTTTTCGCTAGGAATAACAAGGCATCAAGCACGTGCTTACAGACGAAATGCGAAGCTTGTGGGTGTATACTAACAAAGGTACTTCGTTCAAGTCCAGCTTTGCCTTGCCGCTTTATACAAAACACATTTGTCCGTGACCCAAGAGAGGTGCGTACACCAAACGAGAGCCAAGATTGCTGTTTTGAGGATTTTGAATCGGACGCGGAGTGTTCTTGAGTGTTTAAGTACTCCTCAAGCCTGCATGGACTTTCAGTTCTATCAGGCTGGCTACTAGATGAAGCCTCACCATGTGACGAGCTCTCCACAGAAGGTAAAGGGCAAGATCCATCAGAATGTTGCCCGCTAGTTCTTCTAAGAATCGCGATCATGGCGTTAACAAGCCAAGAGCGAGTTTCTTCGTGATAGCACAGGTTTCTCAGCACCTTGTGCAAGCGTCCAGTGTTAAGCCGAGGTTCTTCCACAAACAGAAGAACAAGGAGACACGCAAGCGCCTCGTGGTCCAGTAAATGGCGCCCAATGACCTTTCGGTTAGGAGGAGGGAGTGAGGGAGGGCCGTTTGAAAATCCTGTCACCCTACCACTCAGTCCTCCCCCGGCGGGAAGGAGCCTTGAAAAATGGGACCCTCCTCCGTGACGCGATAATGCAGAGTGACGAAGAAGAGCGGAAATGGCCGATGCGCGGTCTCCGCTGCCGAAAGAAAAACGTTCCTGTAGAAGCCTATGGTGTCTGGCCTCTATTTCTCTCCGCAAAGTCTGGGCCTCAGAAGCCAAGTCGGTTGGCAGCAGAGGTAGTAGAGAATCGTCTATGTCTGCTAAGACTGTTTGTCGCAAGGAAGGCGCCAGGTTACGTAGGAAAGATCCCGGATCAACAGCCTGCTCGGGAGTGGCTGTTTGGTTTCGACGTCTCTCTTGTTCAATGCGCTGCTGTTGAAGGACCTGCCAATCAAAGAGGTCAACACAAAAATGAAGGGCTTAGTGGAATCAAAGCCAACTCGTGAATACGAAACAATCTTCGGACCCTCCCCTCTCCTACGTGCTTTGCTCCCCGTGTGCTGTAACTCGTTCAAGGCTTCGTGTATCCATGAGTTAAAAATTAAAAAGGCACAAGTCTAGACATCGGATGAAAATGCTCCGAATTGGTTAGAAACTTTATCAATTTTGTTTCTTGTCTCAAAACTCAAGCTAACGATGACAACAACTAGTACTTCTAACATAATCACTCCTGCCGTGATATCCATTTGCAGCATATTGCAAAATGAAATCTGCGCCACTAATCCCTTTTACCTACAGAATTAAACGTGAAACATGGTTCTAACTTGAAGTCTACCATTCAATTGGAAGTTAATTAAGCACTACTTTGCTGTAATGTTATGATAATGCTGTACAAGGTGGTTTTAACTTTTCTGTCTGTGGATGAAATCTCGCAGTGTGACCATTCAAATGAAAGCTATTGAGCAGTACTTTCCTGTGGTACTGTTTATTATGCTGTACAAGGTTGTTCTAACTTTTGAGTCTGTGGATGAAATCCTAAAGTGTGACAATTCAAATGAAAGCTATTGAGCAGTACTTTCCTGTGGTACTGTTTATTATGCTGTACAAGGTTGTTCTAACTTTTGAGTCTGTGGATGAAATCCTAAAGTGTGACAATTCAAATGAAAGCTATTGAGCAGTACTTTCCTGTGGTACTGTTTATTATGCTGTACAAGGTTGTTCTAACTTTTGAGTCTGTGGATGAAATCCTAAAGTGTGACAATTCAAATGAAAGCTATTGGGCAGTACTTTCCTGTGGTACTGTTTATTATGCTGTACAAGGTTGTTCTAACTTTTGAGTCTGTGGATAAAAACCTACAGTGTGACCATTCAAGTGCTTTTAATTATTTTCAGTATTTAACAAAATAATATTTATGACTTTTCTTGAATTCTTATTTTGGCGCTCTTGAGAAAAAATAAAGAATTAACCAGCTTAAACAATGGTACTCAAGGAAACGTTAAAGTGTTTCACATACCTCTTCCTGCACATCAGGAGGTAAAGCAGCCAGAAATTCTGGGCTCACATTCAAGTCTGCTGTTCCCTCATTTTCACTGGACGCAACATCTCGCTGTGATGGTGGCGGTGGATGTAACCCCAGTTGCTCCGCTAGAACCTCACGGCGAATAGCCTCTGGTAAAGCTTCCAGGAACGAAGGATCCACGCCATCTGGGATTGGGATACCATCTATTGTTAGGGCTGCGGCCTCTCCGCTGGTGCCTGGCTGTTCGGTTTCTGGAGCAGGCACGGCTGCTGAGATCTCTTCTGATGTTTCAGGGGCGGCAAGTGGAGGTTGTAACACGCCAGCTAGTTGTAACAAGCAAGAACAGCCAATAGTTAAGATACATTGGTAATTGAATATGGAATACATTTGAATCTTTTGAATCAAAGGCTCCTATGTTACGTTAGTTCATCAACCCCCACCACCACCCCCTGCATCCAACTCCCCCACCCTCCTCTCCCTCTAACGCCTTCCCTATTCGTAAATTTAGTCCCACTGACATAAACTCGTTTCACGCTTGGTGTATTCACGAGTTAGAAACAGGGTTTTAAACTAAAATATACGCACCAGCAAATGCAGCAGCAAACGAATCCTGAGCAGACTCCGCCTCTGTTGTGGCAACAGTTCCTTCTTCCCCAAGAGCCATTGGCGAACCATCACTTTCCTGCTGCCTTGCATCTTGGTCTGTACTCTCTGCTTCGCTGGCAGTTCCCTGTGGGGTGTCAGCAACTGGTGGTGGTGGTACTGGAAGCTCATCCCCTGCCCTCAGGCTAGCTGCCTCCACTGTGGCAGCACTGATGATGTCCTGAACAACTGAGCTGGCATTGGTGGGAGGAGTAACTGAGGGTGCAGGTGCAAAATGGTTTTCACTATCATCAGCAGGTGTGGATGTCCTCACTGTAGCTTGATCAGTTGATGTTGCAGAATTATCAAGGATAGGTTCATCCATGCTCATGCTGACTAACACAGAGGCTTCACCTGGGGCACCTTGTTCAGTAGCTGCAGGTTCTGACGCGGCAGCAACTGGTTGCTGTTCAACTTGCATACCTTCACCCTGAACTTCCATGGAAGCAGCTGCATCAGCCACTGCAGTACCTGTGTCTGTTGATGCGCCCTCCCCTTCTGCAGGTGTAGACGTCCCTCCGCCATCTTTACTGCTTTCTTGTTTCTTCTTTTCTTGTTCCTCCTTCTTTGTGGCAGCAGCCTTGGCCTGCGCCTCAGCTTTCTTCTTCTGCTCCTCCTCCCTCCCCTTGGTAATCTCTTCGGTCTGAAGCTTCAGCAGCACTGGAACGATCTCTGGCTTCACAGCTGCCACGCAGTAGTGAATGCCCTGTGCATCAAGAATCTGTCCTTCTTCTGCCCAGCGTGTTAAAGCGGAAGGTACATTGGATGGTGTACCTTCACCAAAGTTCTCAAAAAAGATCTCATCAGTGACTCCATCTTCCGTGCTCCTTGCTATAACTTGTATTTCATCGTGCATGTGTCTGCTTCGGTGGCTAGCACCTACAACGAGTAACAATAGAATTACGGATGTTTATAAATAGTAAAATTTAGCCTCAAATTGTCAAAATACCTGTGTTAAAACAATGCTCGCTTTCTTTGTCGGACATTTTGAAGCTTCTAGCAATGAAGAAACACCGAAGACGAACAAAAGTAGCCAAAGCGGCCATCTTGGTTAACCTTAGTAACCAGGCTAAATAAAAACATATGCTCAAGAAATTTGCATGGTTACCAAGCTTGTTGTGACCTGAACAAACGGCGGGCGAACGAACGTAGCGTAAGCTGCAATCAAAACGGCGGGTTTTTTTTTTTTCGATACAGGATTATTCGATGGATAGAAGCAAAGTTGAACTCAAAGTTCCTAGAGCCAATTCTCTGAATTACATTTTTGCCAAAATTTGAGCTTCAAAACCCGGGAAGCGACTTATCCGACGGTGTTTACCTAAGTACTAACTTTTTTCATAAACAAATTTTTCTAGAACAGCAAGAGTAGGTTGTCAAGTGAGTTTTTCAAGTAAATAAATATATGTAATAATCAATTTTTATTGATTTTTCCAAGACACAAGACAATGGAAAAACTTTGAAAAACCAAACCGACTTTTTGCAACCATTTTTATCATTTCCATTGACATTCAAAGGCGAGTATTTATAGTTTCAATGCACTAGAAAAGAAATTTTACATTTTTTGGTTTCCATTGATGCAAACACGTCTTTTGACCTAAAGGTAATACCCAAAAGTGGTCACGTTGTCCAAAACTGTCTACGTTAACGTAGATCACGTGACGTGACAACGTCATATGACGCGGAAATTGCATCATCATTCCGAATGGTCGCCATCTTGGGTTTCCATCATGTTCGAAAGCGACAAAAAAGAATAATAATAAGTTTTTAAATGTTAACTAGGGCGGAAAATTCCAAATTTGGGTTAACATGCCTGTCAAATGGAAACGGCGCATGCCATACTTCGAAAGTTATAAACGTTCGAAGTCAGCGTGGGCACTTTCCACCACCAACCCCCCTCCCCCCTCCCCTGGGTTTGAATAGGGTTAAGGAGATTTAAAACACCGTATTACTTCTTAGCACTACCTGCACTGAACTGTAGCCCATCCGATGAACTCTCCGGTCCCAGTAGGTTCTGAATCACGGCAGGCAGAGGAGGTTGACTCACCCCTTGAGGGTGAGACAAGTGAATTGACTGAGTCTGGTGGGTGTGATGTCTGGGCCCGGTTACCCTGAGGCCGTGCACACGGGACAGGCGCTGGGCCATGCTGGAAATGGTCTCTGGTTCGTCATCTTGAGACACGGTCATCATGAATGTACCAGCGAATCTACCACCATGAGGGCCAGACATCCAATCCAAATGGCGACCTGAACACCAAGAAAACATTTATGAAATCATTTCCATGTATGCTTCTTAAACTCGTAAATAATCCATCAAGTTTGAACAGAGAAACTAATAGGGAGTTTAAGCAACGACGACGGCAACGCCAAGGAAAACGTCACTTGAAAAAAGTATATGCGCTATTTTAAACTACTTTGCAGTTATTCCAATCTATTTAGTTTGTCTAATGTGACTGGATTGTCCAGAAGCTGAATTTGTAGGTATGGCTTTTAAATTCAAATAGAGAAAGGAAACTTTATCGTCGTATGTTCACTTTCTCCATAAAACCTATAATTTTAGCATTTGACGTTGCTGTTTTGCAGGGAACGGCAAAGAAATGTGCCAAAATGTTGAACGCAAGTGCCGAGGCATTGTTTTCGCTCATTAAACCTATTGTTTCGTGCCGTTCTCGCTGTCGCTGCCGTCGTGGAGCGAATGAACTGGGGCGGGGGGGGGGGGGGGGGGGGGGGGTGAAAATGTCAGAGACTGGAAAAAATGTTCGGCCGTTCGGGCCTTATTTTTTTTAGATGATAAGGAGGAGGGTCCCCACTCCCCTAGATCCGCCAGAGAATTTAGTTGCACTGACCTGAGCCTTCATCAAATGGAAGATAGATGTCATCTTCTTCGTAGATTCTGAAGGAGTCATCTATCATATCACCACCATCTTCATCCATGTCACTGCCACCTTCATCGTCTTCATCATCATGCTCATCATCATCATTATCATCCTCGTCATCATCTTCTCCTTCCTCTTCCTCCATCACATCAACTCCACTAGACGCTTCCATCACTCCGTCTTCTCTTTCGTCAATGGCACCTGAAAGGCAAATTACATCAACTTGAATACAGTTAAGTTAGAGTTGCGTAAAATGGTGTTAGTTTTACAGTCTATAAACAAGGTGGTTCTATCTTTCGAGTCTGTGGATGAAATCCTAAACTGTGACTGTCCAAATGAAAGCTATTGAACAGTACTTTCCACTGATGCGGTTTATTATGCTTTATGTGGTTTCAACTTTTAGTCTGTGGATGTCATCCTGATTTGTGACCATTCATGAAAAAGTTTTTGGTTTTTAGTATTCATGTCCCGAACTGCATTGTATTGAGGCTTTGCTACTTTCAGACATAAACTGCTCTAAAAGTTTCTGCCTAGACTTTAGCTTACCTATCTGACATTAACCAAGAATATAGCAGAGGTCACAATGGCACATAAAACATCTTATTGGTCAGAAAATAGCCTTACAGCCGAAATTCCACAAAGTATCAACAAAACAAGAAATAAATCACAAACCTTCGGGTCCTTGTACTGTATCAATGTCTTCTTCTTCATCGTCATCCTCGTCATCATCGTCATCGTCATCATCATCTCCATCATCTTCATGATCATCATTATGATCACCAGATTCTTCAAAAGTGAACACCATGGTCTCGTCATCGCCTTCTCTCTCACGGTGACCGCCATCATCGACATCAGAATCTTCACCTACATCCTCACCACCACTGTTCTCATCAGAAGAGTCGCTGTTGCTGTCACTGGAGTCAGGGTCAATCACATATGTGGTCTCCTCTACGACACGCCCATCAGCCATGCGGCGAGTCATCACATGCTCTGCAAGGATGTTATTGTCGACATCTAATGTGAAAGGAACAGTTACTAAAATAATGCAATGTAAAATATATGAATCACTCTTTAACTGAGTACTGGAAAACATTTAGGCATTGTATTGGGAACAAGGATGGTGTATAGTGGTGAGAGCACTCGCCTCCTACCAGTGTGGCCAGGATTTGAATCCCAGAGGCGATGCCATATGTGGGTTAAGTATGTTGTTAGTTCTTGTCTTTGCTCTGAGGGTTTCTTCTCCGGGTACTCCGGTTTTCCCCTTCCACAAAAACCAAATTCCAATTTGATAAGTGAGAGCCACTTTGCAGATTTTCATTGAAATTCCTATATTTTTATTTTTCATAACATAAGAACATGATTGTGCATTATTGAAGATACTTATAAGTAATTTTAGCAAAGATTTGACCAAAAATCAGCCAAACCCTTGTGGCATAGCCCCTTTAAAACTCTTTCACTCCCAGAGTCAATTATGAAGACATGTAGTGCTGGAAATAATTTTTCTTACTTAGAGGGACATGTGACCTTTCAAACCTCCATTTTGATTGGACATTTTACAGAATTGGTCGGACATCCGCTATGTTGGATTTTTCCTGAGACACAATCCGTAAGCATACACGACGTGCTATAAGAAAGTTTGCAATGCATTGTAGGGCGATTCCAAATGACACGGTCTTGTCTGAATTTTCTCGAATCGAGGTAGCCTTTTACAGCAAAAAAAAGGGTACAAGCAGCGTAAATACTTTTTGTAATGTTTTTGGAATCAAATGCGATGAGTTAACAAGACTTTCAAGACAAAAGCTAAGTAATTTTTATGGTCGGGCACCATGTCTGAACATAATTTAAAATTGCTGGGACATTTTCGCATTTTGGTCGGACAATGTCCGATGACCGACTGTTATTTCCAGCACTGCTGTGGTCTGACCATTCAAATGAAACCTCTTCGTCTGTACTTTTGCATGGTATTATTTGTTTTTTAATATTCCATAAAACAAAATTCTTGGGTGTTAAAGAGTTAAACTGTTGAAACCATACCCTGTCCTGATTGGCCATCAGTACCATCAGAGTTCAACAGCTCATCAACCATTTCCTGCAGTTCTTCGAGTTCTTCTTCTGATGCCATGGGAATGATGCTTCTACCAGTGATTTCAGGAAGCGCCCATGAATCTCCAACAGCTGCTGTGTTATCGGGTTGAGAGTCAGATGCTTGAGAATCCACATTTACCGCTGCTAAAAACAGAATTCACAAGGGTACTTCGTGATTTTCTAGTGAAATATACACTTTTTTTCTTTTCTCTTTGAAACAATTGAAGGGGATTTTTTGCGAGACGTTTTGGCCTAAAAACACAATTGCTTCAAACTGGCTTTTTGTTGTGTAACAAACATAGTTGTAAATGACAAATAAAGTATATAGTTTTGCATAGTTTCTTCCACCTGACCGCTAAATTAAGAAGATTCTGTCTTTCCAGTCAACACGTTTTCTAGCATCCAAAGAAGCTCAGAAAAAAAGCATAGCTGATTCCTGTTGTGCTTTAGAGCGCTGATCGGGAATTCCTACATGTACTATCTGTTGTCTTATATATTTTGAATGGAGCCTTTGAAATATGATTTGCCTGTTGTTACAGCCAACACATTTTCTAGCATTTCAAGAAGCTCAGTAAAAACAAAACAAACGAAATCAATTAAGCATTGCACTATTTTCCTTGTTTCAAGCTCAAGTTTCTCAAGTCCATGGTGCTTCTTACCTTCAGCAGATGTTCTTTCAGTGGACTGCTGATTATCTTCTGTTCCTTGCTGATCTGCTGTCTCACTTGTCTGACCTAAGCACAGTCAGAGACAAAGACACAAATCACTCATTTCAGACTACTTCTTCTGTAGGTGAAAGTATTAGTTCCAATGGCAATTATGGCAAGTTGACCATGATTTGTCTTGAGCCAACTAACTTGCATCCATAAGCACTTACCATGATACTTCATGCATTGTTTATTACGAAACGTGAGCACCCACCGCAACAAATAAGATAACAATTAGTTATAAGTAACTGTGTCGCGGCTTTAACAGCATCACTCAAAGAAAAGGTTAAGTAATGATCCGCATAAGAAGGATAGTGCTGAACGGCAATGCACGATGGAATGTCAACTTTTTTTTATTGTTACAACTAGTGATCTCATTGGCCTAGACTAAAAAACTGCTAAAAAGTTAAGGTTCAAGATGTATTTTGTCTATTTTTTTTTAAGGTTTCAAGTAATTTGAGACCCAATCGCAAAACATGCAAGTTTTAAAAGATATTGTATTTGGAGAACTTCGTCAAAGAAGCAATTTTATTAGCTATTGTCTTCTGCTATTCTGATTGGTTAAGCACGAACATTTCCTAAAATTTAATTGACGAAAATGGATTTTCTTTATTTTTATACTGAAATATAATTATGAATCATCAGCATGAGCCAATGCCGCAGAACAATGAAGTTTACTATAGTTCTTATGTGGAGCATTACTTAAAAAGATTATCTCAAAATAAATGATTACACACAAAACAGGCAACATGATTTCAATAGCAGTTGTAAATTTCACTTAAATTGGCAGACAATGTAGTATCAGCATTATCTGCCGCAATGGAAACAGATTTCTAGCTACTTACAATTTCACTGCGAATGGCTGATTTTCACTGTCCATGAAATTTATTTACGACTTGCATTATGGAAACTGATCAAGGGACTTTAACCCTTTCACTCCCAGAGTAAAATTAAATATGGAGACATGTAGTGTAGTTCTAACTTTTGAGTCTGTGGACGAAATCCTATGGTGTGATCATTCAAATGAAACCTCTTCAGGAGTACTTTTGCATGGTACCATTTGTTCTAACTTTTGAGTCTGTGGACGAAATCCTATGTTGTGACCATTCAAATGAAACGTCTTCAGCAGTACTTTTGCATGGTACCATTTGTTCTAACTTTTGAGTCTGTTGATGAAATCCTATGATGTGACCATTCAAATGAAACCTCTTCAGCAGTACTTTTGCATGCATGGTACCATTTGTTCTAACTTTTGAGTCTGTTGATGAAATCCTATGATGTGACCATTCAAATGAAACCTCTTCAGCAGTACTTTTGCATGGTACCATTTGTTCTAACTTTCGAGTCTGTGGACGAATTCCTATGGTGTGACCATTCAAACGAAACCTCTTCAGCAGTACTTTTGTATGGTACCATTTGTTTTTCGTTATTTTACGAAATGAAATTTGGGATTTTTCTTGGATTTTGATGTCTTGGGAGTTAGAGGATTACACTATGCTATAACTGCAACATTGTAACATACCAGCTGAAGGGGCCTGCTGAGACTCTGAATCAGCTACTGCACCCTGTCCTCCAGTAGCTTGCTGATCACCACCAGCTGTTCTTTCTTTACCGGCTGCAGTGAGTGGAGCACTTGTGCTCTGTTGATTCACCACTCCGGACAGCTTCTCCAGAGGTTTCAACAGACAGTTGACAGTTGCCACAAAATTTGGGCTAGCCAGGTCTAAGCTGTGAGGAACTCGAGCTAAGTCATTCACAAGCCCTTTCTTCAGCAGGAGCTTCATAACACTGTTAGGCTGCGACGCTGCATGCTGGGCAGAGTGAGGCCCAGATTCAATCATAGTCTGAACCAAGGTGAATATGGCTTGGAGTCGGGAATGTTTTGCTGTGGACTCGGCCAATGCCAAAGCGCGTCCCAGAGATGCCTTCATCTCAGATATAAGTGTCTGCTGGGCTTCAGGAGCCTGGTGGCACGTAGCTATCGCCGCAAGTAAGATGCGCGCATAAGATGGAGTGTCTTCGTTATCTCCGGGGGAACCAGATGGAAGAAGATGATCGAGAATAAAAGCCAGGACTGGACCTTCATACTGTGGAACAAGAGATAGAATCACAGGATGTGAAACCTTTATATGTCAGTGCCAGAACTATTAACAATTTAACAAATAGATGCTTTATACGAAAACTGACATTACCGCTATTTTTTTAATTTCTGCTTCAGCATGGTACAGGATCATGCCAGACGTAATTGAGGCTGAACTTTTAAGTCTCAAATACCAAACAAAATTTCTAGGGCACAAACTGAGGTGTGACGGTAATAAACAGATTAACGTCGTTGTTATGAAAACATCTACTATACCCTGTTTGCAAGAGAAAGTAGATTTTACAATAAGACTAGATGGGCCCTGACTTCATACATTGTTAAGTCTTCGCCAGCCTAATGGGTCACTCCGTAGCATGAAGCGACTAAGAGTATTACTATTCCCCCCTGGATGAATTGCTAGCCCATCGCAAGTTTACAGGTTGAAAGTCCGACACCCTGACCATGGCGCTTCCACTGCAGTAACCTGTGCTGCATTTTATTTATAGCGAGACAATCTACTGAGAGGAAGTCGATGGCATTAGGATTTACAACTAACCTCTGAAGCAGATGACAACTTAGCATTGTGACTGTACTCTGTAATAAGCTGTCCTACACCTGCATATGACTTGACTAGCTCTGCTAACAGCTTGAGAATGGCTGACTTGGGGAGAAGAGGCTTGGATGGAACCTTGATATCCTTGCTTGAATCCTTGTTTTCTTCTTCTTTTGAGATGTCATCATTCTTTTCGTCATTCTTTATCATGGCTACATGTAACTGAGAACTGGTTTGACTGTTATTCTGGGAAGAATCTGCATTTCATATGGAGATTAAAAGTTACAACAGGCTTAAAGGGACACTGTCCCGGGTGAAATATCGTGTGTTCATGATTATGACCAGGAGCTTGCTTTAAGCTTACTTTATTATCTTGAAATTGGAAGAAACCATCACCAAAAGCGATAGAAGCAAAGAAATATAAACTAAACAGACAAAATAACGGCTAGAAAAGTCAAAATTTCACATGAATGGTAAGTTTGATTTCTTGACCGCCTGTCAATAAATCAAATTTCATGAACTGTAATCCACTTCAATCCTTGCAATCCTGCACTTTATCTCCAAACTACTGCTTTTGTTTTGCTCTATAGAATCTTTTTATCCAACTAACTTGTATATTTGGTAGCAGTGTGACCATTCAAATGAAATCTCTTTGATCGTACTTTTGCATGCTACCATTTGTTTTCCAATATTTTATAAATTGAAATTTGGAATTTTCTTGAGTTTTGACATTGAGCATTTTTGGGAGTTAAAGAAACACTGTCCGGCCAAAATAACAATGTTAACAAAAATAACATGTTATTTCGCCAAATGCTACCAAAATATACAACTTAATAGGGTAAAAAGAGGTTGCAGAGCAAAACAGAAGCAATAGTTTGGCGATAAAGTGCAGGATTGCAAGGATTGAAGTGGATTACAGTTCATCAAATTTGATTTTGTGACAGGCGGTCAAGAAAACAAAATTGCCATTCTTGTGGAATTTTAACTGTTTAAGTTATTATTTTGTCTCTTTAGTTAATATTTCTTTGCTGTCATCACTTTTGGTGACTTTTTTCTTCTTATTTCAAGTTAGTAAAGAACACTCCTGGCCATAATCATGAAAACATGATATGAAAACATGAAAACATGAAAACATGAGGGTTTCACGGTACGGCGCATGTGCAAGCTATAACGTAATCGATTTAAATTCATTGTTTAGACCAATCGGAAGCGAGTACATAACTCTGGCGGGAAATTTGCCCGTGAAAATGTCGCTGATTGAATGGATAATTATACATACCAATGTGCGCCATGAAATTCACCAGAGCGTAGAATAAATCCTTCGGGTCAAAGGTTTTATTCAGTGCTGACTTTGTCGGTGTAATCCGTCGACATTTTCTGTGAATTTTGGTCATCCTTCATTTTGTTTGGACTAATTATAGTATGTGATTATTGAAGTAAATGTCAGTGGTTTTTTAACCGATAAAATTGGTAAGCAAGCGAATAAAGCATTTTAATCTGTGCACATGCGCCGAACCATGAAACCATCCCTTTAAGTGTGACCAGTCCAATTAAAGCTGAAAAGCTATTTATTCTTTCATGTTAACTAATTCACTAATCAATATACTTTAGAACAAAGAGCTGCTTTACCAAGAGCCATTTCTTCAACTTCAACATCCTCATTAGTAAGTTGCCTATTGTAAGCAGGTAACTGTCGGGCTGCCAAATTCTGCTGCGCTCCCTGGCCACTAAAACCAGCAATCAGATCACCTACTTGACCCAAAGCGCGTCCGAGCTCCCCAAGCATTTGGCTGTCGGAGCGGCGCACAAAGATACCTCTATCCATGGTCCGTGTAGTGCTATCAGACACGCATAAAACATTCAATAGATCGTAAACAACACCGTGAACTTGCTTAGCAACAGCCGGTGGTTTCACAGGCTTGCCAACGACAGCAGCTCTCACAATCTGAGCATAGTTTGATGGTATGTTTGTTTCTCCGCCTTCAATCATAGTCCTCCTTAACTGAGGTGTGATGGCTAATCGAAGTGAGCTCATAGCCACCTCTTTAAAAAGTTCACTATTGCGACATGCAGCAGGTCCTAGAACCCTTAGAATATAGTTGATTTCCTTAGCTCCTGGCGAGCTTGGACTCACACCAGTATGCCCACTGCTAACACTGCTTGTGGCTGAAGATCGAACAACTTTCTCCATGGTGTGTTTCAAGTTTTCTTCATCTTCTAACACATGCCTGAGAAGCAGTGTTGCTAATGTAGCAAAACCAGCAACTGCAGACTCTTGTGTCAGTAACAGCAGAGCCCTTGCTCCCCCCTGCTCTACAAACTGAACTGCATACTTGTGTTCTTGGGTGAGTCGAAGACACAGTTTCAGGACTGCTTGGAGGGTGTTTGGTGACACAGGTATACCGATAAAGCTAGTGCAGCACCTGAAAAAAAATTCCCAAAATGACTATAAGGCTAGGGCTTGTGATTAACCAATACGACCTTGTCAGAGGTGTAGCTGGAAAGGACCAGGGCTGCCTGAAAGTCCCCCACCCCCCATCCCTCTTGGCAGGAACCCCATATTGAAACACCCCGCCTATGCCCTTCCTGTTTTTGTTTTTTATCTGAAATTCAGTGGATTGGGTCTGGTCACTGCATTGTGTTTTCCTTATGGCCCGAACACACAGTTCAACTTTCCTTGCAACGTTGCACACTGCAGGATCTTTGGGGTGTGAAACGATGCAATTTGTTGTGTGCAATGTCGCAGAAGTCAAACTTGATTCTACTTCTGCAACAAAGCAAGAGAAGTTGCACCATGTGTCCAGGCCTTTAGAAAATAAACTTCACGAGTCTCTTTCCACTCAGCTGTGTGAATGGCTACTGATAAGAACTGATCAACATGATCTTTTCAACTATTATTTTAAACTAAACTACATGTACTCTGTTTCCTTTGATGCCTGTGATGATTAATACTAATAAACACAACACTTGGTCAAGGTTCAAGCATCAAAGTTTGCATGTTATTAAACAGCACAGTATTATATATACCTGATTATAAGAGCTTTTTGGTCATCATTCAAGTGGTGGATAACTTGTTCTTCTGTTGTCTCAGGTTTAACTCCATCTGAAAATGTATCACATTTTTTGTCCATATCATATTACAGTATCTAAATTTTATTCATTGTAAGTTTTGTGGATAAAGTGAACACATGACGGCGAACTTAAAGCCATTCGTAAAAATTGAGCTCCTGGACAATCCAGTCACATTAGACAAACTGAACAAATTGGAACAAATGAAAAATAGTTTAAAATAGTGCAAATGTTTTTTCAAGTGACTTTTCCTTGGCGCTGCCATCGTTAAACTCCCTAGGGATGCCAAGGAGTCAGATGTGGCATGACTCATTGATGACTCACAGGAAGATGTTGATAAATGCCACCCTCTCAGTTAAACACCTCATTGATAAATATTGTCCCCAGCTGTTATTCAAAGAAAATAATTTAGTAACAATGAGAAAACTCAAGTTACCTGAAGTGTCAGTGTCTTGCTTTTCTTTCTTCATTTTCTTGCTGGCTTTGTCCTCAGATCCTGACTGGGAATTTGTTTCCTCTCCACTCCTTTTCTCACCAGCAACTGGGGTACTGCTTGAAGAGCTCTCAGCGTCTCTTCTGCTTGCAGCACCATTGCTAGAGTTAGCAGTTTCTAGCATAATGGGGCGTCGGTTGCCAGAGTCTTCATTGACCTACAAAGTAAACAAAAACGCAAGTTTTTCACTGAATCTTCCAGAATATAGACACTTTTAATAAATACCACGATGCATCATTTTCCGCTAATGACGTCAAACATATTCTTTTGAATTCTCTTGCAATTCAAAAGAATATGTTTGACGTCATTAGCGGAAAATGATGCATCGTGGTAATTATTAAAAGGGTCTATAAACAATCTTTTCTGCAGTGGCTGGTTATAATTTTTTAGTTTATAGAGTCCTAAATTGTATGGAGACATCATCAGAGCATAAAAGTGCCAATATCTCACCCCTGAATTGCAGTAAGATGCTGATTTTTAGCAAGCGGTATTTTTCATCATACTCTTTCCAAATATTAATCCAATCCCATAATTTCACAAATTTGGTTTTTGTGATGTCAACACTTTTGGATGCTATGGATGACATCCTCTGGCATGGCCGTTCAAATTAAAGTCACAAAGCAGTTATTTTCTATGGAATTCTTTGTTATGCTCTGTAAAGGTGACCTGGCTATTCACTTTCGCTGCAATCATTCAGATAAAAGCTATTGTACACTTTTTTTGTGGGACTGTTATTGTTAAACTGTATGTATTGCATGGCATTATATATGACGCACAAAATAGGCCAAAATGCAGGCACCTACACCATGGGTATGCTTCGTCAAGTTTTAAAGTATCCAGCCCATGTGAAGAGTTTGAGTTGTTAATGCTGAGAGTAAACTTTCTATAAAGTAATGTTGAGTTAATTAAGCACTGGAAAATTTTAAAGAACACTGCACAAGTGCAAGCACTTCATGTCTTATAAATTTCCATGTGCAAGAATAATTCAGCAAGGCACGTTTTTACATTCACTATTTCCTCATCTGAACCAGGAACATTTATTGTAAGAGTACAAATGAATGTAACTTCACCTGGACCATCGTCGAGAAGTTCACTAAATAGCGCCGTCTTCCTGCCATGAACCTGGGAAGAAGAAAACCCAAACTTTCACTAAAGATGAATTCATAAACAAGTAAACAAAGTTAAATTCCACACATTTTAGAGTCATTTGGACTTCACTAGTAGGAAGGCCAAATAACACAAAAACACCACCATCATCACCATAATTTAACATCTTACCAAATGGTAAATCATAATAATAATAATGGCTTATAGAGAAGATAAAATCAGGCGTACCTGACTCTGGAGTCTCCATTTCTGTAAGCTGCATCGATTGTCGTGTTGTTGTTAACATTGTAGTTGTACCAGCGTCCACTTCGGTCATCAAACCATTTCCATGCATGAGTAGTGCACTGGGAAAGAAACCAAAACAAACATTTCAGTAAGTTGTATGTCTAAATCTATACTTATTATACTACTACAGTTGTAGTAATCAACCATTAGGAAAATGCATTCGCACAAAACAAGGTATGTGAAAACGTTCAGGGAGATGCCAAAGTAGATATCAGTTCCCGCCCAGTTTGCTCCTGAAAAGAACAAAAGAATATTTGGGGGTGGGGTTGGGGGGGCTAAAGTGGCATCAAAACAGAGGGAAGCTGAATTCAATCCGGCTACTACACAGGACACCCAACACAAGATTGGGATTGTGCGAACAAAATGAAAATGTGGTTTTGTGAACTGAGTTGATAAGGGAAAAGGGGAAACCGTAAAAAGATTCAAGCACTAGCCCTTCCTCAGAGAGATGGGCTTGGCGCCCAAACGCCAGCTTTTAAACCTTTTTCAGTGGTGAATTTACCTTATCGACTCAGTTGATGAAATCAAATTTTCTTGTTTCACTCCCCCATTGATGCTGATTCAAAGTTTCTATAGAAACTAATACCTTTACAGTTACATACAAGACTGTATAACACACAGCCAACTGAAAAAATTAACACTGAACCTTCCTTGTTTTTAAGATAAAACAACAATAATGAGCCACTATAAAATTAAAGAACACAATACAAACCACCAGGGCAGCCTGTTGCAAAATTTGATAATGTACCTTATCATGAAGTTGTTTTCTCTTGGTGGTGACTGCTATTTTCTCATGAGTGTCCAGCAAGAGTATTAGAGGAGAGAGCCATCTGTACACCAACAACAACAACAAACAAGAATGTCATGAACAAGTGCTTTACCGCAATATAATGCAGGGGTTTTCCGCACATAAACTTAACCATTTTAACTCCAAAGAGTGCCAAATACATGTTGTATTAAAATTTATTAAGAAGCATCCTAAATTTCATTTGGTAAAATATTGAAAAACAGATGGTACCATGCAAAAGTACTACTGAAGAGGTTTCATTTGAATGGTCACACCATAGGATTTCATCAACAGACTCAAACGTTAGAACAAATGGTACCATGCAAAAGTACTACTGAAGAGGTTTCATTTGAATGGTCACACCATAGGATTTCATCAACAGACTCAAAAGTTCGAACAAATGGTACCATGCAAAAGTACTGCTGAAGAGGTTTCATTTGAATGGTCACACTATAGGATTTCATCCACAGACTCAAAAGTTAGAACAAATGGTACCATGCAAAAGTACTGCTGAAGAGGTTTCATTTGAATGGTCACACTATAGGATTTCATCCACCGACTCAAAAGTTAGAACTACACTACACATCTCTATAATTGTCTCTGGGAGTGAAAGGTGTATTAATGGCTGTCAATTTCAAGCAAACACAGAACACTTACACTGGGGTAGAAGTTGTGCTTCCCATCAACTTGTTTTGAAACATAACTGTTTGACACACTTCAAGTAGCTCTAGCAAAGAGTTTAGAATACCAAACTTCTCAATGATGGCTTCACAGCAGAATTTCTTCTCCTGTTAAAAACAGCAAAACAATTAAATGGAATTACTTTTTCAGTTTCAAGTTTAAAATAACATGCAGCTGTACATAATAAGAAAAAAAAATGTCTGCCAACACAAATGTCACCAATTGCCACTTAACTTCAGAAATTATGGCTGGATATCTAGTTGGAGATGGATCTTCCAACTTACTATCACACAGAGCAGCATCCTGGCTGTTACAAGATCAACACTTACCTCAAATAACAAGCAAGTGAGATGAAGAAGAGAGGACAAGCGAGCAGCTTCTGGCATGCTACCCATCTGCGACATGATTTCTTCAAGTTGCTTGCTGTCAGCATTTTGGATGGTGCAGGATTTTAAAACAGCTCTAATATCAGTTTGGACCTGATGAAAGAATGAATTCTACAGTCAAAAACCAAACTAACATTTCAGTTGTGTGCTATAATTATATTATGCCTTTAAACAAGCATCATCAGCCTCATTGATCCTTTTCTCGCCAAGTGTCGCACATGCAGCCGCAAACAAAAGATCTCCATTCTAGCCTGCTTTTAGCTAACTGTATCTCAGCCCAACTCTTCCAATCAAATTCTTTCCTTCTTTTTACCGCCATTCTTTGCCACATTAGTCCTTCGGTCTTACAAAAACATACCTGTTCTAAAATGTGCATCATTGTGTTCTCTTTCCACTCCTCTCCATTGCGTAAAGCCACAGCAGACAGCACATCACAAGCTTTGAATACAGTCCCCGGCATTCCAGTCAGCACCTCTAGACAGCCATTCAGCATATCACCTGTGAACCGATCCAGGACAGCTTTCTCCAAGGGGACGTTATCATCATTTCCTCCTTCTTCTGTTGCTTTCGTTGAAGTACTCTCCTTTTCTTTCTTTTCAGTTTTAGGGGCATTAGCGGCTGCAGTTTCTGATGCAGTAGTAGCAGCAGCAGACTAAACAAAAGTGCGAGAGTTTACAAGAACTTCAGCTAAACACAACTCAAAATTAAAAAATGTCCAGCAACGCAGGAAGGTACTGCCCAGTGAAGACAGAATGTACCAGCTTAGCCCAGGATATATCTGCATTTCATGGCAAACAATCCAACGATGCAAAACTTCTGGTTTGTCAATATTGCATTGATTTTACGAACAGCACCACAATGAAACATGGAGCTGCAGATACCGACAATGCTAATGAAGGGTTAAAAATTAACTCCACAGCTCGGTGGCCAGTCGGGCCAGTTTGCTTGAATTCTTAGTGCCCCATCCCAAAATAATGTAGCCCCCAATATCCTCTTGTTTAAAACAAAAAACTGAAAGTCTGTTCTCAAAGCGAAAACATGTGCGACTTGGAAATGGTCCCACACAGAACTCTGGGTAAGTCTAGAGTCATGTACTAACACAAGTTTACTCAAAATGGTGTCTAAATGTTGTGAATGTGGATCGCTCGTAAAACCACCATTAAAACAGCTAGCAATTTTCCACTTCAGAACTAAAAATTCACTAATATTGATAAACCGAGGAAAAGAAAAGAAGAGAAAGGTAGTCCAATTAAACTACATAATTATTTAGTTTTATTTTAACTTTGTACTTCGCATAATTTACATTGCAGCTTTTCAAAATTCTGAAACATAGTCATACATCGGGCGATCAAACCTCAACTTTTGGTGGCCCTGGTCAGTTTTAAGTCGTTTTTGGCGACCGTGCGACTGACAATTTTTAGCCCTGCTAATGTAGTTACAACAAGTTCAGTCAAGAGGGATGAAGAAACACTTTAACCCTTTCACTCCTAGAGATGCCACTAATAGAGACATGTAGTGTTGTTCTAACTTTTGAGTCTGTGGTTGAAATCCTATGGTGTGACCATTCAAATGAAACCTCTTCAGCAGTACTTTTGCATGGTACCATTTGTTCGAACTTTTGAGTCTGTTGATGAAATCCTATGGTGTGACCATTGAAATGAAACCTCTTCAGCAGTACTTTTGCATGGTATCATTTGTTTGAACTTTTGAGTCTGTTGATGAAATCCTATGGTGTGACCATTCAAATGAAACCTCTTCAGCAGTACTTTTGCATGGTACCATTTGTTCGAACTTTTGAGTCTGTTGATGAAATCCTATGGTGTGACCATTCAAATGAAACCTCTTCAGCAGTACTTTTGCATGGTACCATTTGTTCGAACTTTTGAGTCTGTTGATGAAATCCTATGGTGTGACCATTCAAATGAAACCTCTTCAGCAGTACTTTTGCATGGTACCATTTGTTCGAACTTTTGAGTCTGTGGACAGAATCCTATAGTGTGACCATTCAAATGAAACCTCTTCAGCAGTACTTTTGCATGGTACCATTTGTTCGAACTTTTGAGTCTGTGGACAGAATCCAATGGTGTGACCATTCAAATGAAACCTCTTTAGCAGTACTTTTGCATGATTCCATTTGTTTTTCAATATTTTACAAAACAAAATTTTGAATTTTTCTTGAATTTTTTTCTTTGGCACTCTTGGGAGAAAAAGGGTTAAAATACAGTAAACTCTTCCTGAGATGGACACCTTGAGGGCCAGCTCTAGCTGTCCACCTCAGAGAGGTGTTCACATTACCAAGAACCTGCCAACAAATGATGTCGGTCCTAGAGAGGTGTCTGACTCACAGGAGTGTCTGTCTTAAGAGAGTTTTTTATAGTGTGCCTTCAACCAGAGCTTAGTGTGGCTCGCCAGAACAAAAAATAATTAAATAGTTATCACATCAAACTTGTACCTGATCAACAGCAGGGGTGGCAAGGGTGGCAGGGGCGGCAGGGGCAGGAGGTGCAGCAGGTGCAGCAGGGGCAGGAGCTGTCACATCCTGTCCAAGAGACATAGCTATGGCCCTCATCATTTGGTCTTCTTCTAACATGTCATAGTCCAACCCAAGCTCCTAAAAATGTTTAAATTTAAACAAATCTAACTTACAACATTTCTTGTTCTCAGTTGAGGCCATAACTCTATAAAACCTGTGGTGGGCCAACATTTCTTGTTCTCAGTTGAGGCTGTAGCCCATAAAACCTGTGGTGGGCATCACTAGTAAGTGTTACAGCTGTGTAATAAGGGTTAGTGTTTCAATGCAAAGAACTTTTAGTGAGGCCTGTCGGGTATATACAACTTTGTTACACCTGTATACAGAAACCTGAGTGTGAACAAAACCGTTGTTGAAAAATTTATTTAAAACCCTGCAAGAGTAGTATGGTGGTGGCCTGTAGCAAATTAGGATCCCACTATACTACTATGAGGAAGAACGGGTTCTCCATTTCTAATATCACATATTGGGTTCTAATATCAAATACCTACCCTAGCTGGGGGTGGTGGAGGGTGTGTCAGGATGTAATCAGTGGCCTCCTCGATGCTTCCTGTATTCAGGAGGGCCATTCTGGCATGTTCATGTGTAAAACCCATGTCTATGAACTAAAAAAGCAAGAAAACATAAAGGTGGTGTTACACTGCAATATATTGTGCAACTCGTCTCGCAATGGCTCCTTCTGCTCTGTGCAGCTACACAAAGAGGTATTCTTATATTAAGTATTAAAGGATTCATGCAATTGTTTCACAACACTGACTGCAAAGAACTGGGGTGCATGTGTGCATGTGCAATAGGTAGGTCTACACAAGATGAAATTATAAGTTTAAGACAAGTTGCAGAAGGAAACGTTGCACTGTGCAATGCTAAAAAAGTTGCTGGAACTGTTGCAGAAAGCAGAACTCAATTCCACTTTCTGCAATGGCTTTTGCAACTTGTCTGGTTTTGTCTGTTGCAAGGTATGTCCACAACACACCACTATTACCTCCACAGCAATACTGCATGTACACTAACCTGTTGCAAATGCTGCATGTTGATCTCAGGTTGGGCTACTGGTTCAGCTGCAGGTCTTGGCGCAACAGTAATGCTACTAGTGGATGCAGAACTTTCTGGTACAGGCCCCAATTTCTCCTTGATAACAGCCTCACCCTTTATAATGTGGTATAAAATAGACAGCATGGACTCTGCTATATGGGGTCCATACTCCTTGGGAAGTTTCTGACCCCAGAGCTGTTGGATGGCAGAGAATGCTTTCTGAAAAACAAAATGTTGATACTCAATGAGCTGTGAAAACATATGCTTCTTTTTTCAAAGCCTTGAACTGTGTTTATTGCATTAATCTAAATGGCAAAAATATCAGAACCCTGGTTACATTGATTTGGCTTTCATATGTTTATTCACTGGTTTAGGTAAACCAGCATAATGTACCAGTTTAGTCCAGGGTATGTCTGATTAGAACCTCCAGACAATCCAACGATGCAACTTACTGGCATACATTGTACATTTATATTGCATTGATTAAACGAACAAACTCACAACAAGACATGTGAGAAGTAGATACCGACAATGCAAAGACATTTACTGCTTTAACCCTTTGACTCACAAGAGTGCCCAAAATCAAAATTCAACAAAAACTACAAATTACATTTTGTAAAATACTGAAAAACAAATGGTACCATGCAAAAGTACTGCCAAAGAGTTTTTACTTGAATAGTCACATCGTAGAATTTTGTTGACAGACTCAAAAGTTAGAACTGCACTACATGACTCCATAATTGAAGGTTAAAGAAATAAAGCAAAGGAAATCACAACTCATCAGAAATCTTGAGAAATATGTAATGTTCATTGTCTCAAGAGCATGGAACAAAGCAAAAAATCTGAGTCCACGACATAAATCCAACTTATGACCTTTCCATACACCAGTCTTAGCAATGCTCTAACCACTGAGCTATGAGAGACTCTGCGTGGTGAGCTAGGTCATTTACGAGACTAAACTTACACGGTCCCAGTTTTAAATTGGTCATATGATTAATCAAAGGCTCCTAAGAGCCTACCTGTGAATAAGAAATGCTAACACGTAATGCAATATTGCGGTAAGATATGTTTTCACACTGACACGGTTCAATATATATTTTTTTAAATTAAATGTAAGGATTTTTGACGAACACAAACAAAAACAGTAAATCATTTTCCTAATGTCCAGTCCGAATAAAAAAAAAAGAAAGAAAGAGAAAAAAAAAAAGATGCCTCGAGCGTGAATTGAACCCGGGGCCTTTCGACTGTGAATCCAGGTGCTAGACCACTATGCCATCGAGGAACAAATGCTTAATTAAGGATGTTCACGCGAAAATCTTCTAACATTGATTTTTTTATAAAACTTTTGCTACAGTTAGGTTATGAGTTACTCGTGTCAGAAATGCAAAAAAATGACGGGGTCACCGACTTCGTTTCTGAGATAAGATATCTGAAAGGCGACCCTAATTTTGAAAAATTGGTCTTCCTTACGGGATGTGACCCCAATGTTTGTTAGTCTAAAAATATCGCAAATTAATCTCTAAAATGCAACTTCTTCCCCCAAATTTTATGCGAGTAGGTCTGTTCAGCAAATTGATTCAACTGGTGACGTTCCTTTAAGTAAATTTCATCTTTAAACGACAGCATTTGCAAACTCTAACAGCCGCAAGTTGGCAGGATTCGATGGCGCGCGGGTAGAAAAATGGAAAAAAATTAAACTTCCTACATTGATTTTTTGTTCATTTTTTCACAATCTGTCGAGAATTGACAAAGAAAATTATCTATGAAAAAAAAATTGGGGGTCACTGACCAGCCAAGCGAGTTAAATCTAAGCCAAGTTAACGCAACGGCTATCATCCCTTTATGTCCTTAGATTTCTTCTCTTACGCGCGCACTCGTGCATGACGTAGCATGGCGTTGCGACATAAATTTCGTGCGCAGTAAGGATGCGCATAAACAATTAGCGCGAACGTCCTTAAGACTAAATTTTATTATTTTAAGGTAGATTCGCATAAAAACGCATGTCTCGATCGGAAAATCCTTTTAGATCGATTTTATTGTTGCATTAAAGACTCCAAATGTGAAACATCTTTAAGCTTATTGTTGTTTATATTCATTTACAACAAATTAGTTATTGTTATCGCTGGATTCACATTATTCTTGTTACGAAACGCATTTGTAACAAAGCATTACATCACTAAGTTTATGTACAGCTGATGGAAGGAGCGAGTGAGTGAATTAGCCACCATTATCGATAACCCGTTCATTACGCATGTGCGTATTCACAGGTTAAAAACTTATTGACTGGGACAGGTTGGGCTGGATGGGAAAATACTTGACTCAGTCAAGCCACATGGACCCTGACTCAAAATGAAAATTTTCTCACCTGACATCCCTCCCACTCATTCAATAAAATACATTAATATTTTATAAATATTATTGACAAAGTCCACAGTGAGATTATCATCAACATCATTACCACCACAACAACTTCTGCATACCTTTTGTGTACTGACAAGGAAATTAATAGGCTTAAATGGAACAAATCCTTGTTGAGTGGATGTAGCGGGAAGACCATGAGGAGAATCCATGAGTGTTTCTGGATTTGCCAGTCTACCAACCAATGTTAACCATGAGTCCAGCAACTCCTGTGATCCAGCTGAAGGAGAAAAAAAATTGAAACACCTTCTTAGTTGGGTAAAGTACTTATGTCTGGTGTCATGAAGTGACTAGGAGTATTTCTACCATGTGCTTGGTTTTAATAACACTTAGTATAGACTAACCTTGAAAGGATGAATGATTAATACTCTCATTGGCAGAAGCTTTGGTATCCTGATTTAACACCAGCTTTGTCAGCCTACAAACAAACAAAAAAAAATACTAACTATTAATATGAACATCTAAAAGTATAACAGGATTACATGTAAGATGGCAACACAACAACATAGCAATCACTCTTCTCTTGCGGTTGTAACATTTGCATCTGTGGGTAGAATTCACAGTGTGACCATCCAAATGAACGTTGTTGAGCAGTACATGTACAGTGTTCTTTCTTGTGGTAATGTTTAGCATGCAGTACAAAATGGTTCAACTTTCAAGCCTGTGGATAAAATCCTAAAGTGTGACCATTCAAATGAAAGCTACGGAGCAGTACTTTCCTGTGGGGCTGTTTATTATACTATGAAAGTTGTCAGTACTACTAATTTGAATCTGTAGATGAAATCTTAAGAGTGTGACTATTCAATTGAAAGCTATCAAGCAGTACTTTTATGTGGAACTGTTTTTTTTTTTTTTGTATATACTGTACAATGTAGTTCTAACTTTTGAGTCTGTGGATGAAATCCCAAAGTGTGACTATTCAAATGAAAGCTACTGAGCAGATCTTCCCTGTGGTACTGTTTATTATGCTGTACAAGGTGGTTCTAACTTTTGAGTCTGTGCATGAAATCCCAAAGTGTGACTATTCAAATGAAAGCTACTGAGCAGTACTTCCCTGTGGTAAGTACTGTTTATTATGCTGTACAGGGTGGTTCTAACTTTTGAGTCCGTGCATGAAATCCCAAAGTGTGACTATTCAAATGAAAGCTACGGAGCAGTACTTCCCTGTGGTACTGTTTACTACGCTGTACAAGGTGGTTCTAACTTTTGAGTCTGTGGATGAAATCCCAAAGTGTGACCATTCAAATGAAAGCTACTGAGCAGTACTTCCCTGTGGTACTGTTTATTATGCTGTACAAGGTGGTTCTAACTTTTGAGTCTGTGGATGAAATGAAAGCTAAAAAGCAGAACTACCCAGTGGTGCTGTTAGTTTTTTAATATTTTTTACAAACATAATTTAGACATTTTTTCACATTTTAAGTGTAATTACATTGGGCAGCAATAAGGCCAAGAGACCTATAATAACTTACGAGAAAAGACTGCTGTGAGCTCCACAAATGACAAACTGCTGCAGCATCAAATGATAAGGGTTCTTCTTGTCATCAAACAGTAGGCGAGAGGCAAAACCAACCACACACATGTGAAAGTGCAATCTGAAATGTCCAGTTTGAAAAGGGAATGAGCATAGAGTCCTAAAGGGATGACGTTACAAAAAATAAAATTGTGCAAATAATGGGATTTGATCAGATTATATCCGGAAAGAGCACAACGAAAAAAATGCCCGCTTCCAAACATTTGGAACTGAGGCAATACAAGAAGGGTTTGTATTGAGTCACCAGAGCACCAAAGTACAGTGCCAATATCTCACCCCCAAATTGCAAGATGCCGATTTTTGGCAAGTGGGCATTTTCTGAATACCTGATCAAATCCCATAATTTCACAAATTTAGGTATTTGCGATGTCACACTTTTAATAGGACTATAACCTTATTTGCTACTCCATTTGATGGAGTTTATAAGATACTTTAGTTTTGGCAGATTTTAACAATGTAATGGTTCAAATTTTTCTTTACAATTTAATTGTTATTTTCTTTGTCACAGAATAATATGTCGATTTAAAAAAAGAATGCAAGCGCCATTTTAAGTTCTAGTCTGATTAATTGCTACTTTTCTGCATTTTCTACTTCATTTACAATATCTATTTCCATGTTTATATACACCTTATTCCAAAATGGCGGCCATTTTATTATTCTTTTATATCCATGTAAATTAGCCCTCTTGGCCTCGTCAGCATGTGCAAAATACAAAAGAATTTTCAAGCGAAAATGAGGCCAAGAGGGCTAATTAACATGCATATAAATGAATATTAAATTGGCTGCCATTTTGGAATAAGGTGTATAGTCAGTTAGCGTACATGTAAGTGTATATGTTTGTAATAGTTTTTCACTTGATTGTAATTTAGTATTTTAACAGGACTCTATACAAACTAGCTCAGCTATGTCCCTGTATAAATATTGATTAAAATAAAAAAAATAAATAAAAACTCAAACTGGTAAAAAAAAAAGTTTCAAACCAAAGAAAAATTTGAACCATAAGTTTTACATGAGATTACTTGTTTAATCCTTTAAGCCCTAAGAGTGATCAGCATCAAATTCCTCCTTGTTATATCAATGCCTTATCAATCAAAAAGGTCATGAGAATTAAGGACATGATCACACAAGATGAATTCCCTTGATATCCAAACAATTTCTCCCCACTGCTTCTATAGGAAATGTATAGGCTGGGACAAGAAATGAGAATTTAAATTTTGATATTAGGGCTTAAAGGGTCAAGAAGGTGTATTGAACTTAAAGAGCATAAATATTTAATGAAAATTTCTGTTCATCAAAACAAACAAGCCTACATATAAAAATTAAATTCTTTCCCAACTCTAGCTTCTGATGGGTGTTGGACAAGCCACATGACAAGTGTCTGACAAATGCAGCTGCACTGGGGAAAACATGAATCTACTTGACAAAAAAAATGTAAGTTACCTTAATTTGGGAACTGGGATATTGCTGGGAAGACCTTGCCAAGAGAGAGCATCCTTTAATAATTTAGTCAGTTGCATCGAGACAAAACGTGCTGGCAGGGTTGGAAGTCCAGGTGTGGCAGCAGTGTGTGGTGCCCGACGCTGTCGCTGGGCAGACCCAACACTTAACTTTACAAGAAGTACAAACAAGTCTGACAAGGCACGGCCTAGTGCTGTTGATGTCTGAAGAAGCTGTTTGATAATTCTCTGCTGTACAGGAAGAAGAGTTGATTTTGCAGTCACAGTGTCAATTTTGGACTCCTTCTCACTTGTCACTGTTATTGCTGGGCTGCCTTCAGATGTTTGTCCTGATTAAAAATGAAATTTTGTACACATTTTAGTTTCTTCATGAGTTGTTACAAATGACATGAAATGTCACCTAAAGGAAGGTGTGCGAAGCGATAGCAAAACAGAATTTAAGAGTTGTTACTTAAACATTTGGGCTACACATAGTAATTACTGTGGTTTTGGTTTTACGACACTCAATTAAAAACTGCTCTATTCCAGTTTGGGACAATCATTAACTGGTATGAAAACACACCCTATAGGGCAGAAAAGGAGGTAATAGGTAAGCATATTATGGAAACTATTACCCAATGACTCTTCTTGATTTACTAAAGTTGAAGCTTTCAGCATCTCTAGATCCTTGTCCGCAACCATTGCTTCATCGCCAGATGTTTCAGATCGGCTAATGGTTTCCAACACAATTGTCTCCCAAATGAGGAACATATAAAGCTGGCTAAGTTGCTTGAGTACAGTGATTCCTTGATCAGAACCCCAATGATTGATGCACAGGCTGCGGATGTCGAACTGAGGAGATACATGTAATTTATAAACTTGGGTCATTAGGGTGAACTTGTGTCAATAATTTCCAGACCACTTTACATAATTCTTAAGTAGTACCCTACAAGCTGCCCTACATATTTTCCACTTCACTCAAGAAAGGCATGATAAATGGTCCATCCCATATAGTAACCATTCATTAGTTTAATGCAATGTATGTCCCAGGCATCATTCTTTCCACCAGTCTCAAAAACAAACACCTTTCCTTGATCCTTTAATAACAGTTTCATCCAGTTTATATAGAGACCAAACAATTTCTGCATTATATTGAACAAATAGATTACACATTCCAGCATAGACAAGATGGATAATTATCTGGATATCACTTAACCCTATTCTGCCTGGGGGGAGGGGGGGGGGGCACAAAGTGCCCGCGCTAACTTTCAACATTCATAACTTCTTTAATATGTATTCAAACGCCATCAAACTTTGTGACTTTTCCTAAAATTTATCTGGCAACAATTTCATATGACAATTTTTTGATCACGTGATGTGACGTTTCCATGGCAACAAGATTTTGACAGCCATGTTTTTGAAAATTTGCATATTTATACCTTTGAATGAAGAAAAACAATGTTTATTGGTATAACTTTAGTATTTATACCTCATTTAGCGTTTATTTATTGGTTTTGATTAATTTTGCGTCAATTTGGACGGTTTTTAAGAGGTTTTAAAAAAATTCAGAAATCCAAGATGGCGGATCCAAGATGGCGGCCGTATAACTAATTACCTAATAACTACGTCATATGACGTCATCGTTCCATTGTGCGGACCGCAAAGGAGACAGTTTTGGACGTACTATGTACCCTCTAGGTTTCATTGTCATAGCCTTAATGTTCTTGAAGTTACGAAGGGGGGGGGGCACAATGTGCCCCCCTCCAGGCTCAGGAACTCAAAAAAAGCCCAGGCCGAATAGGGTTAATCAAGAGGTTTGGAAATGGACAATGCTAGAACAGAATTTGGCTTAATATGTTGAAATAGTATCGTTGTTGTACATTCATACTAAAATATAGGCCACACAAAAATCTGTTGGACAAAAAAGACCAGTCTTTCCTCTGAGCAGGGTCAAATTCATCTATCAGATGAGTGTGAAAATGTGTGAATCCTATACTAATTTAATAATTTCAAGACTGCACAAGCTACCAAGTTCTTACCTGGCCTACTTTGCATACATGAAGGAACATGCCAACATATGCATGCGCTGCAACGATTCCATGCAACAGAGGAGTGAGCTGCACTGATGCCGTGGCTTGCTGGGGTCGACCTGATGATGCAACCTCGTGTAACAGGAGAGATACTGGGGAATCGGCTGATCTTGAGATTAGTGGTTCAAGGGTGGTTAGAACACCATTAAGTACAGCTAGGCCTTGCTTAAGCACTTGGGCTTCATGAGATAACATCTGTAACAGAGAAAATAATTCAATGAGTCACTTTAGCAACTTTCTACAGTCAACTCTTGTGGACCCCAACAAATTTGGTACAAAAACTTATAGTTTGAAAAGAACTTAAGAACAATAATAATAAATTTATTACTGTACAATAAATGTTGTATAAAACGGAACCTGATTATTATGTTAAAACATGACTGACGTTTTTGACTAAAATTGATCATGCAACTGCTGTAACTAACTGGTTGAAACACAACCAATATTCCAAGAATATTTTCAGCATTCAGGTTTTTTTTTGGAAGCACTGCGCACAAATGTAATTCTTTACAAAAATGTTTTCCTAAAATGTACAGTACCGAACAGAAGTAACCTAACAGAGAACTTGTAGCAGAATGCATTTGCACGAAAACTCAAGATCCTCAAAATGAATTCTAGGTGCATTGTACAATCTAGAATTCATTTTGTGGATCTGATGTTATTGACAGGTTTGCAGCTCATGTGCAAATGCATTCTGCTCCGAGTCCTCTGTTAGGACATGGCTAATCTGACTGTGAATGTGGAACTAAGTTCCTTAAACATAGTACTAGTTAATACTCACCAAGATAGATTTGCATACACCTGAAACTGACTGACAAGCCTGAGAGGACACAAAGTCAAGCGGCAGGTTAGGCAAGCCAAGAATGTTGATCAAGGGCTCAAGTCCTCCAAGACGAACAAACTCTCTACAGTGGTCATCAGTTGAATTGTTGCTGAGAATTGAGTCAACAAATCGAACCTGAAAAAAAAAATAAAACATCAATAATCAAACCCTTCAACTTGTGAAGAAGATTTGCATCAGTTCAAAAATGAAATTACATAAATTTTACACATGTAACTGGTCATTAAACTTTGTTAAACAATGCAAATTGAAACATAGTAATGGTTGTTGTAGATCTTTCAAATCTGCCTTAGATTATACAAAAATAATAATGTCAACTTGGGCAATTTTGACTTGCTGGACTGTACTTCACTCAGTCTTGTGTATCATTATTAATTTAATAGCACACATTCAAGTGCACTATACATACCACATTCAGGATATAATCCATAAGTGGAACAAAGATCCGTTTCTCCTCATCTGTAGTCCTTTAAAAATAAAGATAATGGATAGGTTGTAGTTAAAATGTTTCAAAAGGTAATGTTTTTCTAGCTAGGTAACTTTTTTAACTAGGTAATTTCTTTCAATTAAAAAACAATGAGATAAAAGAATCCACCCCTCACTAATTCTCATATTAACTGAAAAATACATTGCATTACAGTGGCCATACTTTGAGCTATCCTTGTTCTTGTCACTTTCAGCCAAGACCTTAGCAGTGCTGGTGGTGCTTGTAAAACTGAATCTATCGTCATCATCCTCTTCTTCATCTGACATCGGCTCATCAGCACCACATGCCACACGCCCAGGGCCCTGTACAAAACCTGAACTACTGTCTACGTCACTGCCATCTGTTTTAGCACCCATCTTGAAACCAATGCACTTGGGGTCACGGCCCAGGGAACAGACCTCTTGCAATAGCTAAAGGAGGGAAAAGGTGAATCATCTTTTAGAAAATGGTACATTGCAACTGCAACAGTTTGTGGGCTAAAATGTATTTGATGAAGTTCAGGAAATGATACATTTTGGAGATATAATAAGAAGAAAGGAAATTGTTTGCTTACAAGGCAGATCTTGCAGGTAAAATAAAGACAGCATAAGAACAGCATAATGCTGTTTATGCTGTCACTCTGGTCCTACACTGTATTTCCCACCTGGGGGAAAGAAACTAAGCAAGCAAGCATTGCTGTCACTGCAGTTGGGTCCTGTCCTGTCCTCCAAGAATACATTTTCATGTCAGTATCATTTTGGTTATTATATTTTTAGTTGAGTCACTGCTAATGGATCCATAAGTAACATCTAACCCAAGTATAGTTGCATGCCAAAAGGACTGGGCCCCTCCCTTCCCCTCCCCTCCCCTCCACTCCTACTTAACCCCCACCCCCCTGGCATCTCAAACCTATAATTATGCAGTGTCAATTACCTTGATGATGGCTGTCATGGCATCTGTTTTAAGTGTTGGCTGATGTCTCATGAGCTCATCCATTGCTGTTCCAAGGTTTGAAGCAGTTTCACCTGCAAAAACAATCATGACATGACGACTAATGCCCCATTCACACCAACGGTTAAACATGTTTAAATGTTGTTTACGTTGAAATGCATGACTCAAACTACCTAGAATGGTAATAAAGTCAATAAAGTTTCTTTTAGTAAAGATTTCACTCCAAATATTACGGAAGGTTAGGAGGTATTTTTCTAAACATGTTTTAAACTAAACAACATTTAAACATGTTTAAGCGTTGGTGTGAATGGGGTATAAGACTATGCATGTACATGTATATGTTGCAAGTAAAATCCGGTCTAAAGTTAGATCAGTATTCAATCTATGTTAAAATGTGTACCCAGTATATATTCAATCTAGGTTAGCTTTCCCTAACCCCAGCACAAAGCAAACTGCCAACCATCACACCACTGGCTACATGTATTGTGCTACAGGCGATGGTTAGCTTTGTGCTAGGGTTAGGGTTAGCTTACCTAGATTGAATACTAATTTTAACCTGAGACCGGATTTTACCTGCAACATAATTTTACACACCACATAGATCTGTAACATTCAGTCATTTTGAACTACCTTTGCTATGAAATCTGCAAAATTAATGGTTAAACCTTAAGTTGTGGCTCAGATGACCACAGAGAAATGGCCAGGCCCTTCTTCAGTTGAGGGATGTAAAATGGTGTCCACAACTATTGTCTACTATACTTTCATGCTAAATACATTGACACTTAAATAAAGTATTATTTTTTGGTTAAAACTGTTTTACTACCAAAATTAGAAATTCTAAGAAATTCGTACGATGTAAAATAACCTTACCAAGGCTTTCTGAAGTTCTTCTCCGTCTCATGGCTGGCAGATAGTCTGGAGACAACAAGACTCTGAACAATTTGTCAAAAGGCTTACAACTCATGAATGCTTGAAGCCCTCGATTATTCAAACACAGTGCACTAAGCACACTGGGCAGTGAAGACAGAACTTCTCGGGTAGCAGGAACCTATTAGAAGAAATAAGACTTTTTTATTCCTTGCTTGTGATGATTTGGGTAAAAATTTGAGGTGGATAATCTGCGATGCTATAAGCCTTTCCAAATCTCAAAGAAGGATGAGTTTGAGCATTTACACTGTATGAATTCACTCAAAAAAGCGCCACAGTGCTTATTAATTTTCTTTACTTTCTTATGCAGCACTTATTAAAAAGTCATTAAAACACAATGTTTTTTAATGAAAAATAAGTACTCTTTCTATAATAAATAAAGAAAAGAACAGTAATTTAGGCATGAAAAATTTCCACACATGTTTTAAAGTCAAACATGTTTTCTGTTTTCCGGTCACTTCCATTTGATTAAACTGAAAAGTTTTCTTTATCCAACTTAACTTAATTCCCAGTGTTGGATATCCTAATGAAATATGTCTCACCCTTGATATATATATTATATTATTACTGGGAAACAACTTTTTAAAAAATAATTAACCTAACTGTACCTCTTTGACCACTAAAGCCTTGAGCATCACACCGGTCAAACCATTATCTTGAAGTGAAGACAGAAGAGATGGCTCGTGAAAAACATACACAGTCACCACATCAATAGCTGTTGAAAAAAGGAATTACAAAAATAAATGAGGTTAAACATTTAAGTTAACAAAGAGTATTGTTTCTCCCTTAGCTAGCCAGCTGGATGAGATACTTCTCCATTTCAAAGTTATTTCCCAGTACCCTTTTCGAGGTAAGATTAAAGGTTTGAATCTGCAGCTCTTAATGATCCCATCTCTACAAGTGTAAAGCTGCAATAATTGAGTACATGTACATGCCATTGCTGAGGAGATGTGATGGTCTACAGTTGTTAGATACAAATAAATATTGTTGGCAAAGTTAAAAGAATGGCATTACTGATAAATTGAATCGTACCTGCCATAAAAAGAACTGGACCATAATACTCTACATTACTGATGATGTGCTTTAATGATGTTGGAAGTGAACTATCCATAACTGAAAACAAAAAGAAACATTATTCAACATAATTACAGTTCTGTAAAAAAAAGTGATAATATTTCAATGCATTTTCGAAACTTCTATTGTCTTAAGCTATTAACAATTTTGAACCAGTAAGTGAAAGTTCAAGCGAAAATTTAAACAGCATGGAAGGATGGGAAACATCGCTAGCAATGTTGCCAACATTTTGATCGCAAAAACTATTAATAAAAATGTAATTGTCAAATTTCACTCTCATTAAAGTTTTCCACAGTTTTCCAAAAAGGATAGAAATTATGATATTACATGGATTTATGTTTTATTTTGTTCGCTTTTTGCACGCACATTAAAAACAATTGAAATTTAAAGCAATCTACATGTACATGGTTAGTTTACCATTTCTTATACTCTCTGAGAAGGATGGATCTGGAATGGACTTCTTCAAAAAGCTAAGCACAGCCTTGATCAGAGCTGCTCTTTGTGGCAAACATCGGTTCTTGCTGACAGGATTGAGTGAGGAACTAGGAATGGAAACTGCCGCCTCAACCAGTGGCTTTTCTTTTTCTGTTTCATGCTCGTCCACCTCCATATGGTTATCTTCTGCACCTGTATTGTTGACATAAGGATGTTCGGTTTCCATAGGAACCTCTTCAGACTGATGTGACTGCGAAGAAGCATTATCAGACTGATGTGACTGTGAAGCAGCATCTGACTGGGCACCCTGAGTTTCATTGGTTTCCATGGCAACACTATCTTGCTGGTTGGATGGAGGAGAGGGGAGGTCCGGTGACAATATTGCTCCATGATAGGGTTGGCATTTCTTAATTTCTTGCTGCAAATTTTCACCAAAAGGAGGAATGATTAATAACAGCATGGGCCACGTGGTAAAGAGCAGTGTTGGGTAAGGCCAAAAATATTTGTGGTTGATCACAAGTCAATGTGGGTGACAGCAAGATAAATGTGAGACAAGGTGCAGAAGGGAAAACTTGCTTGCAACTGTTGCAGAAAGTAGAACTTGATATTACTTCCTGCAGTGGCTTCTGACACTTGTCTCGCAATGGTTTTGTTTATTGTAAGGCACTCAAGGTTACACTGTGCAATGTTTTGTGCAACTTGCCTTCCAGTGCCCTTGTGTTACAAGTTGCACAAAATATTGCACAGGGCAACACCATGTTAGGGCTAGTACATGTACTATTTGTAGCAAAACGGTTAAAAGAATTCTAATTACCTCAAGTCTGTTGATGATAGCAGTTAATCCACTCTGGTTCTGATATCCTGACAGATCCATGTTAGCTATCCACTCCATGATGCGAATGGCTCTTGTCACAAACTATTAACCAAAAACATACAACATGTATGATTGACCCTTTTTTTTTTCAATTGATGTAATGTCACATTGTTCGAACTTTAGTCTGTGGATCAATAAAATCCTAAAGTATTAAGACTATTCAAAAGAACTACCACATGATCAATAATTTGTACAATTTTAGTATTAAAGCACACCCAAAAGGAATGAACAGAATTTTTTTTCTTACAGTCAGATGACTGTCTCCTCCTTGATGTTCCACAACACGAAGAAGTGCTTCTAACAAACCACAAGAAACTAATGCTTCAGCACCTGAAAAGATAACAAGAAAATTCAGTAGCGGTAGTCCACTAGTCCAGGACTAGTAAAAAATGGGTTTGGGCTAGTACAATTTGAGAACCACTAGTCAATGGGCTACTTGTTTGGCTACCAGATGATGCCTGTTGGCTAGTGAATTTCAGACCCCACTAGCCTAAGGACTAGTAAGCCCAAACGTTAAGGTCGAGCACTGGAACATGGTTAAGGAATAAAAACACTTTTTTATGAGCCAAGTGGCCAATCAACTAAGACTAGCACTGACATTTTTCTTTTTTTTCTTTCTTTTAGAATAAGAGAAGTAATTGTTGTGTTTTATTAACCTGCCCCCGAATAAGCGCCACATTAGAAAGTCGAACAGTTTAATAAGGGCTACGGCACTTTAAATGGAACTTTTGCTGGAAGCTATTTATACACCTGGGTGGAGAAACACTATGTGAAGATGAGTAAAATGCTAAGGACACAAAATGGCAGCAGATAAGTTTCAAACTAAAAAGCTTACAATAATGTCAGGGGCTTTTTACATCTGCCAGTAATTTCAGACTTACCTATTTCATAATATGCTAAATGGTAGAGGAATGAAAACAAGCCAGTCGCAAATGGTAGGGGTAGTGAATCTGCCAGTGGATCTAAAATAAAATATAAAAAAAAAATTACCATTATTGGAACTGTGGGTATATCTTGGTGTTGCGAAAACTATCGGTTAGCTAATATTGTGTTGAGGCGTGGCAGGTATCACGTCTTGAATCTTTTGTGTAAAAACAACAGGAAAGAAAGAAAATTGACGGAGCCAGATTGATCCCTGTAATTTGGGCTTAATTAAAAGAACACTAGATGGACCAGTTTTTACACTTAGCCAATTGCAAAAATTCAAGGGCATGTCAAGTATTTTTGGAACAGATTATAATGCTGTAGAATTCCACTATTTTACAGAGATGAAAGAGAAAATTTATTGACAGAGAGACTGTAATTAATTGCTGCACAACATTATCCAAATGGTAAGGTGTCTGTTTTATACCCCATTCACACCAACGCTTAAACATGTTTAAATGTTGTTTAGTTTAAAACAGGTTTAGAAAAATACCTCCTAACCTCCCGTAATATTTGGAGTGAAATCTTTACTAAAAGAAACTTTATTGACTTTATTACCATTCCAGGTAGTTTGAGTCATATACATTTCAAAACGTTCAAGATAGAGGCTAAAACGTAGTTAAACTAAACAACATTTAAACATGTTTAACTGTTGGTGTGAATGGGGCATAAGATAGAAATACAGTACTTCCAAGAAAAGTGATTTGAACACAATGCACATGGGAGGCAATGACAGCCATAAGATGATCTAACACAGTTGATATGCAATGAAACCCAAGATATTTTACCTGTGAGTGACTGAATGCAGTTTCTGGTGAGTGTCGGTAGAAATCCATGATAACATGCTAAACCTGTACAGTCTATGACAGTGTTTACCCTAAAGAGAAAATACATCAAAATGAACTCTTTACATTGTACTAAAGGAATGTACATACATGTATAACTCAGTTCAACTTTGTGAAACTTAAAGATGGACACAAACTGAAGAAAACAAAGTTCTACAATGTAAGTCACGCAACATTATATACTAGAATTCATTTTTTGATGACAAGGCAAATTTCATTTTATAAAAACTTGTAAATGGCCCATGATTGGTTAACATAGTATACATTAATATAAAAGCTTTATTAACAATTTAAAACATATCTTAATTACATAAATAAAAATAGAAATAATTGATAATAAAAATTCAAAATTCTATAAAATTACAAATTCCATGATGCAGAGATATTAAAATTATACAATCGAATTATACTAATGACGGCTAAACCAGTGTCCATAAAACGCCCTGAGTATAAAAGCATATAAACCGTGTATTTCAAATATCTGCACTAGCTACATTTATTTTACAGTCTAAGGATTGCTCTATCTTGCTACGAAACGGCGTTCGCGAACCTCTAACGCATGCATGTACCGATCTTAAGAGTTCAAACAAAATCTGTGTCCTGAGCCAAGTGATTACAATGTGATAAGGCTCGGTATCTTTCTGAGCTATCCTGTCTGCGAGATGCTTTAAGAACCGCTGACACTCCTTTCCCATTCCGCCATTGGTTCCAAACACTAAAGGTGTGAACGAACCCATTTCTACATCTAACACCCGCTGCTGGTACTTGCGCTTCTTCTCTTCTTCTTGCTCCTTGAACACTTCCGATGTTGGCTTGCTCTGGTAACAACTGGAGTTAACGTGCGTAACTCTGACATCAAAAAATGCCGTAACTCCTCTTGCCCAGAACCCTCCCGCTTTGATGTCCAACCTTGCCTCAGAACTTGTAACAGCGCTCCTCAAATGAAAACGCTCGTTGTCCAGGGGTTGAAGGCGTGGTTCGATTTCGACATTATTGCAGATCTTATCGATGAATGTCGTTAACAAGTTCCGTACACCATCATGTCTCTGCGCTACAAACCCCCCTTTTTACAAGAGAGGGCGTGACCAACGGTGAATTTATCCCCACACACGCAATGACTTGGTATATAACATAGTATACATTTGTATGTATTTGTTGGCTATGTTTAGCAGACATTATAAAATGCTCAAGGAAATGCGCGCGCTATGATTGGTCAAACCGAGTTCATTATAACTCGATAAAGCACGCGCGTGACGTAAGATTCATTAAAACCGTTTTCATTTTATAAAAGAAATAAAAAAACTTGTTCCTCGTGCATTGTTGAGTTATATAAGCACTTGGAAATTTTTAAGAACACTCGAGAAGTGCGAAAAGCACTCGCCTTCGGCTCGTGCTTTTCTGCACTTCTCTCGTGTTCTTAAAAATCCCCGCGTGCTTATATAACTCAATAATGCACTCGGCGCGTTTTTTATTTCTTTATTAATTTGTAGGGGAAGAATGGATTGTGTGACGAAGCCTTAGGATGTCTATGTTGGAGGCTAATGCAAATAGTGCTTGCTATTATTTTTTGCTCATACCTTGGACTGCATTCCATGTGCACAAGGGCAGTTAGTGTCCTGATAGCTGCTGTTCTTATCTCCTGAAACACATAACAGTAAAAAGGAAGATTGGGTAAGTTTGCAAAGTCAATAATCTTTGTTTTCATCCATGATTAGAAAATGGTTGTTATACAAAAAATCTGTGTTAAATCTATGTCAGTGGTAATCAACTTTTGCCAGAGGAGAGAAAAAAAAACAACACGAAATGAAAGTACTGCTAAAAAGCAATGTTTTCAAAGCGAGAATGGCTATGCAATGGAAACTACATTGGTGTACTTTTTGAAGAAATTCATGGGAGAAGAAGCCCAGTTTTCAATATCTGGCTAAAAGGCTACTTACGAGTTTTGTTTTTCTTCATAAAACTGCAACCATACATTTGGTATAAAGACCTAGACAATTGCAGTACCTTTTGTAGCTGTTAGAAGTTATAAATACAAGTCTTAGAAAACATGTACGCAATAACTTACAGAGAATTGTGCCTGGTCAAGTTCAAGTAATTCCACAGTTTCCTCAATAAATCC